>PVIY010005777.1:73308-92115 GCA_004026745.1 Myrmecophaga tridactyla
TCTCAATAATTTATAAACATCTGATCAGAAGGTCAATATGAGGTACAGGGCTTGAATGATACACTAAACCAATTAGACCTAACAGAGATTATAAGAACACTGCACCCAAAGAAAAACAGAGTACACATTCTTTTCAAGTGCATGAGTATCATTCTTCAGGATAGACTGTATGTTGGTCATAAAACAAGTCTTAATAGTTCAAAATACTGAAATCATAGAATTTATATTCTCTGACCAAAACAGAATCAAACTAGAAATCAATAACAGAGAGAGAAAAGGAAAATTCTCAAATATGTGGAAATTAAACCCAAAGGATTTAAAAGGAAATCACAAGCAAAATGCAGAAATAACTCAGGGAAAATGAATTACACCACACAAAAACTTATGGGGTGCAGCAAAGGCAGTTCTGAGAGAGAGAAATTTATAGCTCTAAATCTTTATATTAAAAAAGAAGAAAGACTTCGCATCAGAAATCTAATCTCAAAGCCAGAAGAACAAGAAGAAGAAGAGCAAACTAAATCCAGAGAAAGCAGAAGGAAGGATATAATGAGGATTAGAGCAGAGATAAATGAAATAGAAAACCAAAAAAACAATAGAATCAACAAAATCAAATCTGTTCTTTCAAAGGTCAATAAAATTAACAAACATTTCTCTATACTGACAAAGAAAAAAAGAGAGGATACAAATAATGAAAATCAGAAATGAAAAGGGGGACATTACCTCTGGCACCACTGAAATAAAAAGGACTATAAGAGGATTTATGAACAACAGTATGATAATAAGTTAGATAACCTAGATGAGATGCACAAATTCTTAGAAACACAGAAACTGCATACATTGATTCAAGAAGAAATAGAAGATCTCAACAAGTTACTAGTAAAGAGATTGAATCAGTAATCAAAAACCTCCCAACAAAGAAAGCCCAGGTCCAGATGGCTTCACAGGGGAAATTTTACCAAAGATTCCAAGAACACATAGCTCTAATTCCATTTTAATTCTTCTAAAAACTTTAAGAGGGGGGAACATTCCCTAGTTCATTCTGCAAGATCAATGCCACCCTCATACCAAAGCCAGATAAAGATACCACAGGAAAAGTAAATTGCAGACTTTTCTAGTTTGCTAGCTGTTGGAATGAAATATACCAGAAATGGAATCACTTTGAAAAAATGGCATTCAATAAGTTACAAGTTTACAGTTCTAAGGCCATGACAATGACCCAATTAAAGCAAGCCTATAGAAATGTCCAATCTAAGGCATCCAGGGAAAGATACCTTGATTCAAGTAGGCTGATGAAGTTCAACATTTCTCTCTTAAGTGGAAGGCACAAAGCAAACACAGTCAAGGTTCCTCTCTCATCTGGAAAGGCACATGGCGAACACGACATCATCTGCTAGCTTTCTCTTCAGGCCTCTTGCTTCATGAAACACCCCCAAGGGCATTCTCCTTCATCTCCAAAGGTTCCTGACTGGTGGACTCTCTGATTATCTCAGCCTTGTGGCTCTGCTCGGCTCTGCTGTGGCTTTCTTATTGTTCAAAAAATGTCCCCTTTTTTTATAGGATCCTAGAAAATAACCAAGACTCAGGAAGAATGGGTGGAGACACATCTCCATCTAATCAGAGTTAATACCCACAATCGATTGAGTCACATCTCTGTGGAAATAACCTAATCAAGTTTCCAACCTATAGTTCTGAGTAGGGATTAGAAGAAACAGCTGCTCCAACAAGATTAATTAGGATTAAAACATAGCTTTTCTAGGGTGCATAAACCCTTTCAAACTGGCACACAAATCAATATCTCTTATGAATATAGGTGCAAATATCCTCAACAAAATACTAGCAAACTGAATCCAACAGCTTACTAAAAGAATTATACACCATGATCAAGTGGGATTTATTCCTGTCTTGCAAGATTAGTTCAACAAAAGAAAATCAATTACGGTTATACACTGCATTAACCCAATGAAAGAAAAAAAACACACATGATCGTCTCCATGACACAGAAAAGGCATTTGACGAAATATAGCAGCCTTTCTAAACACTTAGAACATTTGGAATAGAAGAAAACTTCCTCAATATGATAAAGGGCATATATGAAAAACCCACAGCTTACATCCTACTTAACGAAGAAAGAACTGATAGATTTCTCTGTGAGATTAGAGCTGAGACAAGGATGTTCATTGTCTGCACTGTTACTCAAAATTGTATTGGAAATTCTTACCAGAGAAATTAGGCAAGATAAAGAAATAAAAGTCATCCAAACTGGAACGGAAGAAGCAAAACTCCCCTATTTGAGGATGATATGCTCCTACATACATAAAATCCTGAAAAATCCACAGCAAAGCTCCTAAAGCAAATTAATGAGTTCAGCAATGTGGCAGGATACAAGATCAAGAGGTAGAATTCAGTTGTGTTTTTACACACAAGTAATAAACAAACAGAAGGAGAAAGCAAGAAGAAAATTCAATTCACAATAGCAACTAAAAGAATCAAATATCTAGGGACAAATCTAACCAAGGATTTAAAGGACTTACACACAGAAAACTGCAAAACATTGCTAAAATAAAGAAAATGTAAGTAAATGGAAGACTGTTCTGTGTTCATGGATTGGAAGACTAAACATCATTGAGATGTTTAAATATCTTAAGTTGCCTTAAATAACATTAGCAGGGAGGTACAAGAAATAAAGAATAAATGTAATAAATAGAAGATAATCAAAACCTGCTGGAAATTAAGCTATATAAAAATCATTACAAATGTCATAGATATAAATATGCCAATTTGAAGACAACTTGTCAAAGCATATGAAAAGACAAGACCCAATTATATTTTTCTATAAGAAATTCACTATAAATATTAAGATTCAGATAGCTTTAAAAATTAACAATTGATTTTATACATATACCAGAAATGAATAATGTGAAATTAATTTTGAAATCTAATATTAATAACACAGAAAATTAAATACTTAAGCATAATTCTAGTATGAAGATCTCAGTTCCTAGTTTTATTTTTTAGTAAAAGGAATAAAGACTCTTTGGAGTAAAAGTTGATTCTAAGACAGGGGAAATAAATATACTAGATGAACCTAGAAGATTTTGTAGTGCTAGAAAGCTAGAAAGTGATATATATATATACATCACAGGAGACAACTGAATGAACTCCCAATGGACAAAGCCAGAACAATCTGAGCTACAAAAAAAATAAATAAATAAATAAAGTAGCAGTGAACTATAACCTGAAATGTAAAATAAATATATATGGGTTTGCTTATATGATTATATGATCAAAAATAAATTTTGTGGGAAAAGACAGACGAATCTCATGTTCAGAAACATTGCAAACAATTATGTAGATATGCTGCTCTCAATGAGATAGAGCATAATTCCCCCCTCCTTTGAAACAGTATTTTATTGAAAAGAGGGGGAAAGGGCTATTAACAGTGGGGAAATTTGACAAAAAACACCTCAGAAAGGTGATCAAGATCAATATCAACAGTGATAAATCACGTTGCTATTAGGTTCATTTGATATGATGTGATGAAAATGTCACTTCATCTCTGTGGCCTTCCTCTTGAAAACCCCTAACTCCAGTCTACTCATGAGAAAAAACATCAGACAAATATCAGTTGAAGTACATTCTACAAAATACTGAGCCTAAGACATGACAACTAAATGTAATGTTGTATCCTGAATGGGACACTGGAAGAGAAAAGAAACATTAACTAAGGAAATCTGAGTAAAGTATGGTCTATAACTAATATTAATGTGCTGATATTGGTTTATTAATTGTAATTAATACACCATAATTATGTAAGATGTTAACAATAGGTAGAACTAGCTGTGGGTATGTGGTCATTTTTTCGGTACCATCTTTGGAATTTTTCTTCATATCTAAAATTGTTCTAAAAATTTTATTTAAAACATAAAAGGAAGAACCATAAAATCATAATGCTAGTTATAATAATGCAGCTTTTGTTGTCCATCTAGTAACTAAATCTGAATTCTTATTCATGGCAAAGTTATAAGGGAAATGTTGGAATTTATATAAAATTAGAGAATAGCTACTACTGGAATAAAACTAAATTGTACAGCCAATGAAAGGCAAAGCATAATACATTTTGATGTATCTGAGATTGTAGAGTTAGTTTAATGTCTAACAAGGAATAATTGCTTGAGCTAAAATTAAAATGCTCCTTATTTTAATAAGCCTGGTTTTACATAGTCAAAATATTACTGAGAAAAGCATTTATTAGAACAATTGAGAGCAGAACATTTTGAAGAGAATATACTTATTTTCATTACATATATTATCTTAAAATATACTCCAGGAATATGCCAGTAGAATAAAATGCTTATTATTTATAAGAATTCTATGTCTTCATGTTACATTTCTTCAAAACATGGAATCTTAAATTGAAAGTGATTCTTGCCCTGCCACTGAGGTATTTGTTATTTAAGGTAAGACTGTTGACAATTGAAAAAAATGTGTATGAGTGGCTTAATGGATCACCTAAGTCACTATAATAGTTTTAATGTAAAGTAAATATTATTGTCTTAATAAAGTAGGTGAAATAATGTTGTGTCGTATTTAATTTTGCACACGGCAAAATTAACTATTCATTAGATTTTGGACTTCCAGCCTCAAAACTCCTGTTACTTAAGCCTTACAGGAAATTCGTTGGCTATTCTGAAAACTATTTATACATCTTGAGCCCACTGAACAAAGACATCCAGGAAAACACCAAACGAAAGAAGGAGAGGGAGGGAGGGATGGAAGAGGGAAAGAAGGAAGGAAGGAAAACAGTGCTCTGAACTGGATGTTGTTAAGAACTGAGGGTAATTTGGTAATTGAGTATTTTTTATTATTATTGTTATTGTTATTTTAATCTAGAGACTGAAGCCTTAAAGTGTGTGCAGTGTTGTCATTGGGAAAGAAGGTGGTCAGCAGAAGGAAAGGTTGTAGGGTGACTTTCATGAACATTGCTTATGCTTATTTTGGAACTTCATGATTTACCTACCACAAGAGCCAGTTTTCACTTTCTCACAACTATTACAACTCATTCATATGATAACAGCTATTCTTTGTTTCCTTTCTTTTGTCTGTGCGTGTTCTCCAATTTGTCTTATTTGGCCCAAGAGATCCATTTATTTCATTAGGACACAATGCTGAAAGGTACATCTTCTAAAGAAAAGTGGCATAATAATGGCAAGTGACTACTGATCAGAATTTCAAAATACATTAATATCTGAGCAAACAGTAACTAAAATACTAATCATTGATGAAAGAAGCCAACTTTTGAAGCTCAGAATGATTACTATGATAAAAGTGAATTGTATATTGAATAAAAAGATTAATTCTTAAGAAATATGTTGTCTCTTATGAATATTTTCTTCTTGGGATTTTCATGTGGCAATTTTGAGAGGTTGCAACAACAAGCCAAAAATGATAAAAATATGGTTTTAAACAATACTAAATTGAATGAGACATTTTCTCTTTATATTATTCATCCTTTGGATTTTATATATTAACATTTGTGAAATTATGTTGCTTAATGGTGACTATTATAGGTATATGCATAAAAGAATTCTACCTTAATTATAGTCAACTGCTGCATTATTACTACTTATAAATGATGTATTTTGTACTTTAATGAAATGTGAAATTGAATTATTCAGGGAAAATATTTGCATTTCTTGTAATATTATTTGTTAGTAAGTTTTTCATGATTGAAAAATGTTAGTTCATTTACAGAAACAAGGATTAACACATTAAAAATAAATGATTATATGTTCTGTAAATATAACTAAAGTGTATATCATTCATTATGTTTGTTAATGTTCCTTATATAGTATAATCTTATGAATTTCCCATTAGAAATAAACACTGGTGTAAATGTCTCCCTGAAGAATAGGTATGTTTTATTCTGTAATAACATATATATTCTACATTATAGTGAGAGATGTATAAGCAATTATGTTGAGTTTGGCCTTTCAACACAGAAACTACACATATATTTCAGACTCAAACACATTAATTAATCTATTCTAGTTTCCTGGAATAATTAATTCTCTACCTAAATGCATGCTTTTAGAGCAAGATTACTGGTTTTGTATTAGTCTTTTGCAGTATGATTTACATGCACAATCATTGACATTTATTAAACAACTAGCATATGCAAAGCACTGGGCAGGTAGTTTGGAGGCAAAATATAGATGTCAAATATGGTGCTTACTCTTATGGATCTTAGACAGTCTTGGAGAAAATACTCATTAAACAGATAATTAAAATGCTTCTATGTTCCACAGTGAGAAGTATAACATTCTGTTGTAGTTTACAATCTGTTGTGTGGAATAAGTGAAGTTTTCCTGAATGAAAAAATAGCATTTAAGTATAGATTTAAATAATGAGCAGGATTTATCTAAGGTAACTAATTAGAAGAGCTTCAAATACAAATGATACAAGGCAACAACCAAAAGAAATATGTGAAGGTACTGGAGTAGGCAAAGAATAAGGAGCTCAGTTAATTCCAGGAATTTAAAGATGGTTAGCAAAGCTAGAGATCAGATTCTAAAGGGGGGCAGGGGTAAATGAGGTTGTAGAACTATTGAGGGACTAGATCTTGGGGGACCTTCAAGGTCACAGTAAAATTGCTGGAGTTTATCCTAAGGAAAATAAGAGACATTGCTCGGCTTTAAACACAAAGTAAAAGTTCCTTGGGGGACCTTCAAGGTCACAGTAACATTGCTGGAGTTTATCCTAAGGAAAATAAGAGACATTGCTCAGCTTTAAACACAAAGTAAAATCAATTCTAAACATTTAAGAAGGTAACCTAGATATTTTCTAATGAATGGAATGAGGAAGTCAAATTTTGGTGCAGACAATAATGTTAGAACACTGAATGAAGCTGAATGTGAGAATGATAGAGGGAGGAGGGCTGGGGGCATAAATGAAATCAGAAGGAAAGATAGACCATAAAGACTGAGATGGTAAAATCTAGGAATGCCTAGAGTGAACAATGATAGTTACTAAATGTACAAATTTAAAAATGTTTTTGCATGAGGAAGAAGAAAGGAATGTCAATACTGGAGGGTGTTGAAAATAGATGGTAATTAATATTTTAAAGCTTTAACTTATGTGTGAGACTAAAGCAAAAAAAATGTTTATTTCATACAAAATTTATATTTTGACTAGTGCATTTCCTAATATAACTTACGTGGACAACTTAATTAAATACCATAAGTACATGGAACCTTGAGTAGGGCATGAGATTTTGTAGGTTAGTCCACAGTGATACCGAGATAAATCCCAGAGTGATTTGAATAGTGAATAAAAAGTATTTGCAAAGCCCCTTTGGGGGAATGGCAAGGAACAGGGAAAATGCAACTTCCCCAAGTGGAGAATTCTTGATATTCTCACTAGCATTGGGGACAAACAAAGTAATAGGCAGAACCCTCAATCTGGGGAGTTGTTCATATGAAACTTAACCCCACAAAGGTTAGGCTAAGCCTACTTAAAATTAGGCCTAAGAATCACCCCCAATAGAACCTCTTTTGTTGCTCAGATGTGAGCCTCTCTCTCTCAGCCAACATGACAAGCAAACTCACTGCCCTCCCTTTCTCTATGTGGGACATGACTCCCAGGTGTGTGGACTTTCCTGGCAACATGGGACAGAAATCCTAGAATGAGCTGGGACTCAGCACCAAGGGACTGAGAAAACCTTCTCAACCAAAGGGGGGAAGAGTGACATGAGACAAAATAAAGTGTCAATGGCTGAGAGATTCCAGAGTCAAGAGGTTATCCTGGAGATTATTCTTACGCATTACATAGATATCACCTTTTTAGTTAAGGTGTAATGGAGAGGCTGGAGGGAACTGCCTGAAAATGTGGAGCTGTGTTCCAGTAGCCATGTTTCTTGAAGATGATTGTGTAGTGATATAGCTTTTGCAGTGTGACTGTGTGATTGTGAAAACCTGTGTCTGATGCTCCTTTTATCTACCTTATCAACAGGCAAGTAAAACATATGGATTAAAAGTAAATAAATAATAGGGAGAACAAATGTTAAAATAAATTTAGTAGATTGAAATGCTAGTGATCAATGAAAGGGAGGGGTAAGGAGTAGGGTATGTATGAATTTTTTTCTGTTGTCTTTTTATTTCTTCTTCTGAATTGATGCAAATGTTCTAAGAAATGATCACCATGAATATACAACTATGTGATGATATTGTGAGTTATTGATTATATATCAAGAATGGAATGATCATATGGTAAGAATGTGTTTGCATATTGTTATGTTGAATAAAAAAAATTTGGTGCAGATTGATAATTGTCCATCTCTTCAGAGCAATAACAGATCTAGAGCTCTTCAGACACTAGTAGTTCAATATTAATTCTGGGTCAGGTCAGAGCATTAGTAGTGACCTGGTGGGTGAGGACCAAGATTTGCTTCATCTGAAATCCCCTTGATGGGCTAGGCTGAAAGTCAGACCTATGAAGTCAGACCTATACAAAGGTGGTTTAGTTTGTACATTGTTAAATGCTGTTTATTATTTGTAATCATAGCTCACAAAATATATTTTTAAATAATTTTCAAAAATACTGGCCATTGATATAATAATAGGGATGGCTAAAAAAATGACAACTGTGCTGCCTCCAGGAAGGATGGGAAGATGGGAGAGGTTGCACACTTCCTATCAAATACTACCATTGGAAAATCATGCTGCTCACTACAGACTATTTCAAGTGCTCTTGAGCACAACTTAAAAGCCCCAGTGCTTAAAAACATAGCTCACTCTAGTATTTAATGGGAAAAATACTCATGGTCAGTGAAAATAAAATCATTAAAACTAAATATCATCAGACATATAGATAAATATTTAAAGAAAATTCAGGTACAATAGCTTTGAAAAAGAATATCTAGTTGTAGAGTTTAAAACTGTCTTATCATTTAGACCAGTATCAATAATTCACTGGAATACTTTTAATTATAGTTTTAGTTTTATATGAGAGAGTTAGGGTTTATAGGGAGAAATTCACATGTAGCTTTATAAATTTTAAGGAGGGGAGGCTATGGAGCAAGGATATAGAACTTAATGGAAGAGTGGTAGCTATGCAGGTTGTGGTACTTTGAAGCTGTTATGTACCCCAGAAAAGGCCATGTTTTTTTAATTCATCCCTGGGGTTAGATCTGTTGTGGGTGGAACATTTTGATCAGGCTATTTCAACTGAAATGTGATTCACTCATTCAATGTGGATCTTATCCTTTATAAAAGGATAAAGCACATACAGTAGCTAGCAGATGAAATTAAGAGATTCTCACAGAGAAAAACCCAGGAGAAGCCCAGAGAGGCAGCCACTGGAACCAGAAGCTGAAATCAATGAAACCTAGAAGCTATGGACCAGCAGACACTGGCCATCTGCCTTCCCATGTGACAGAAGTGTCCCAGATGCCAGCAGTCTATCGTCAGAGTCCAGGTATCATCCTGTTGATGCCTTGAGTTGGACATTTCCACAGCCTAAGAACTGTAAGCTGTAAAGTTAGTAAATCCCCATTGTAAAAGCCAACCCATTTCTGGTATATTGCATTTTATTGGCTTTATCAAATTAAAATATAGGTTAAAATAGTAGAATTGTCATCTTCCCCTTGGCTCTATTGGACATGCTGTTGCTTATAAGACCGTCAGCCTTAGAAAGATGACAGATTCTTCATATCTCACTGCACTATAATATTCAAGACTTTGTATTTATATTTAAATTAACATTTACATCTATCAGGCACTTCTGATTTTGAAATAACAATTATAGTCCCATTAACTCCATTGCATCAAAAGAGCAGAGATGATGCTCAGTTACCTCTGGATACCATTACTTCCTCCTCAATGCCTATGTACTGAAGGCATGAAGACTCTCAAAACATTTTACATGGAAAGTTTGTATGTTGAATCTATCTGACAATGATGCTTGCAAATATATTTCCGCAGGTCAAAACATATGGTCATATACCCATCTGCAAAGAGTGAGGTACTTGTAATCATTTTTTTAACTAGTTTTATAGATTGAATTGTGTTCCCCAAAAAGACATGCTCAATTCCTAAGCCCCTGTCCTGTAAATGCAAACATATTTGTAAATGGATCTTTGAAAATGTTATTAGTTAAATAGAAGCCAAACAGGATTAGGGTGGACACTAATCCAATGTGACTAGAGTCCTCATAAAGAGAAGTTTGAACACAAAAAGACAGAGACAGATACTAGATTATGCCACCATGTAGGGAGGCACATATTAGATTATGCCACCACAAGCCAAGGGATTTCATGGGTAGCTGGCTATCCACTGGAAGCCAGAAGAGAAGTACGTAGCCTATTCTCCCCTTTAAAAGGTATACAAACTTCACTAACACCTTGAGTTCAGACTTTTAGCCTCCAGGATTCTGAGACAAGTTCCTGTTGTTTAAGTCAGCTAGTCTGTAATTCTTCGTAATAGCAGCCTTGGCAAATTTAAGACATTTGGGCATTAATCAATTACCCATCATTGGTATGTATAAGTTTTCACTTAGATCACCTTATACTATTTTCTCTTTGTTGAACATTATCATAGAATCATCAGTTTTGTAGATTTAATTGGTTGTGAACTACTATAATCACTGTTTTCTATTTAAGACTAAAATTTTCAATAATTTGCACCATGGTCCACTCCAGACTATAACTACCAACCAATATGAATGAAAATATTATGTTTTCTCCCAAAATTAAGGTGTTTCAGCATCATCTTCAATGCTCTACCACAAAACTTTGAATCAACAATTATTCAATTAATTCTGGATTATTTTATAATTTTAAATCTATTATTGTTTCTATTATGCAAATTGTTATTTCTAGTACATAGAATGGCTAATTAATATTGTATTTTGATATAGTATTCGACAACCTTGTTTAACTTCATGATTTTGACATGAAGAAGACTGTTCATTTGAAAGCCAGGTTAAAAGAAAAAGAGAAGATATTCCCATTAGGAGCTATCTGTATGCCTGTATAAAAGAGAGAGATCATTCAAAAGAAATTACTCATTTAAAACAGCTAAAATAACTCTCATGTGGTTGTAATCAAAACAGGGTTTCCTATAACAAAGCTTTCTCCATTTCTTGGAGAAGGAAGATAGAGTTTTACAATCAGTTGTATTTGTAAGATGCCATCTTCTTGTGATTTCTTTTTGTCACATTGTTCTTCTTTTCCAGTGATTTTCCCCTTATCTTGGTAAAATTTGGAAATGAATTGTTCATTATAAGCAATGATTTTCCCCTTATCATGGTAAAATTTGGAAATGAATTATTCATTATATGTATAGTCCACAAATATCTAGTCCTGAAAAAATAGTCAAGAATTTCTAAAAAATATATTGTAATGAACTTGTCTTGTTTAGCAAAACTGGGAACTGTAATTGAGTAGTAGTCTTGATAACTAGTTTCTGGTTAATAAGAGTTCTGGTTGTAAGGTAACAGAATGGTTTAATGAGTCTTTAAAGTTACGTTTATTTGTCAGAGTTTTATAAATTATAGTAGAAAAAGGTTCATGTAATATTCCTGATATAGAGAAGACTTTTGGAATGAATTAAGATTAATGTTGAGGAATTAGAAAAAAATATGTCATACTCACCTATTTTCTAAAAGTGAATAAAAGTTTTACTTTTTCATTTTGGTGATTTTTGGAAATACATGTGAAAAATGTATTACAATATTAATGGTAGCATTGTATACAACAGTAAATAAATGGGAGGATCCTAAATGTCTACCACAATGTTATTTACATGCTGGTGAGAGATATGCATTAATTTTAATCCTATTAAGCAATAATAAAAACCAGGTTAGAGTTATTTGTTTTATAAGTTTATACTTACATAATTCCCACAAAGAGTTAAATATAAAACATTTAGAAGTCAACAGGAATAATAATTATATGCAAACACATATATACTTTAATAACCATTCATAGAATGAATCATTCATGTGAAAATATAAAGAAATTCAAGAAGAATGATTATCTCTTGCCAGCAGTTACCTTTGGGAATTTAGAAGAGCAGTTTAATTGGCAGAGGTACATAGGATCATTAAACATTTTCTTATGCTGACTGTCAGATATGGATATTTTTGTTGTGTTATACATTACATCTTTTATAGATCATAAGTACTTCCATATAGGTCTGAATGTTTTCAATTTCATTGTAATGTGGTTTCTGATAAGGGTTCATGTAGTTGCAAAACAGGTTTAAAATATAAAAGTAAAATAAAACATGGAAAATGAAAAGCACACATAACTCCAAGAGAAGGGAAAGAAAGAAAGAGGGAAGAAAGGGAAGAAAGAGGGTGGAATCTTAAGGGATTAAGCAATAGAAACTTCTCAAAACCTAAAAATACAATTTACTACTTGAAAGGATTTCCTTATAGGGAAGTCTTGCATGAAACGACATTGTTTAATTGGAATTACCAGAATCAATGCAAGAAGATATAATAATTGCAATGTTGACAGAACCAAAATTGTAGAGCTAAAGCTAAATTCCTTAGCTGAAAAATAGTGGAATTGTACTTTACTAAGACATAATGTAAAGATTATGTTTTTCTGAAGCAATGGAATGGGAAATTGGTGCCAAGGAAAAGCTAAAAGGATTATTACATACTGTTTGGCTCTGAAAACTCCATTAAAGTACTCTTGCAAAAAATCTAAATAAAAATACTTATTTTTTATTATAAGCAATTTCAAAATGGAAAAAATCCAAACTCAGGTATAAATACCTAAGGTAATAATATGTATAGAAGATCAAATAATACTGCAACTCTTTAATGCACCTGGAATGGCATCTTAAAATGAGTCATGACATGTAGCTATGGTTTTAACTGCTGGTCTGATGTAAGACAATTTGGGTTTAGCTTCTGGATGTCCTAGAATTCAAAGTCTGAATTGTGGCATGAGAAAAACCTGTCCTGTCTGGGTGTCTGCTCTTCTTCATTTTTGACATGTCTAGGAAAGGATTGATAAGTAAGATATCTTTGAAAAGAAAGATACAGGAATAAGAAAATGGGAGATAGGTTAATCCTGGACTTTGAGTCCCCACTAGATATAAACTTAACAAAACCTTATAAGCAACTTTTCTAGGATATATGTGTCTGTATTTGTGTGCTTATGTACATATGTGTTTCTGTGTATTTGTATGTAATCTTGGACTTTAATCTTTGAAAGTAATCAATCTTGGAGATGGGTAAAAGTAATTGGACTTATTTTACTATCATAGAGTATATAATCTACCATTATTTAATAAAATAGATAATCCCCATCAGTCAAATTTCTAATTCTAACACAGATTATGAACATTATGAATTAAACAAATTTAATCATGAATTATTTCCTCATGATATTTAAGGGCATTGATGTAGGAGGTACTTGTTAAAACACCATCTGTCTTTTGTTTAAATTCATCTTGTAAAAACTTCTAGCCTATAAAATACAAATACTATTTTTTCTAGAAGTAAATCATGTAACATTTCAAAAATCACTAATTCTATTATTTAATCAGAGAATATTGAAGTCCTCGTTCCTTAAAGTCCATGGCAATGAAACAACTAGGGATTAATGCTGAAATGTCACATTTTTGTTCTAAGTCTATTCCGAAGGATTTTAGATAGTTAAGAAGCTACTGTCTCTAAAGCAGCAGCATTGTAGACTGTTGCTTATATGGTTATAAATTGGTTTATCCTTCTGTGCATAAGCTGCATAAAAGAACAAGTATTATTCCTAGTTTCTTCTTCATGAGAATTTAGAGGGGAAGAGAATGTAAGAACAGACATAAATATTCCACTAGAGGATAAAAGAGGCCAATGCTGTCTCTTCAGTGTTCTGATTCTTTCAAACAGTGACTGTATTAATAATGATTTAAAAAAAATTAAAGGCAATCTATATGGTTGATCAAACTCCATATGAATGTACTTTGGTGGCTTAAATTAAGAATATTCCATCAAACCCTAATGAGATATTAAATATCAAATTATTAAAAAGATTTGAATTTGCTGTCATTCTGCTTTGTTCAGCTGTATTCAAATTACATTTTTTAATGCTTCAACTCATTGCTAATCATTCCATTGACTGGATAATAAAAATAGCAAAACCACAAACATCATGGTATAAAAAATTAATTGTATATTATTATTTCTTGGGAGTTAAAATATTAATTTCTCTTCATATACAAATAGCAAGCACAAATTATGTATGAATATATTGTGATAAACATTACTTTTAATTTCATAAATACTTTAGATTAGACAATTAAATTACAACAAGGGTAGATTTATGCACTGAAATCTGAAATAGTTATCTATTTTCCAATATATTTTCTACAGTATCATTCTGTGACTTGCAATCTTTTATATTCTAAATCCTAAAACTCTTAATATAACATCTAATATGAGAAGTTATTTATCTCAAATCACCTTTACTCCTTTAACAACTGTAATCGGTTTTATTTGACAAAAATATATCCAAAAAACAAATGTGCCAGTTTGAAATGATGTAGATACCCTAGAAAAGCCATGTTTTAATCCTAATCCCATTTTGTTAAGGCAACTGTTTGTTCTAATCCCTATTCAGTATTGTATTATTGAAACTGTCATTAGATCATCTCCCTGGAGATGTGATTTAATCAAAAGTGATTGTTAAACTAGATTAGGTGGAGGAGTGTCTCCACCCATTTGGGTGGGTATTGATTAGTTTACTGGAATCCTATAAAAGAGAATGACAAGAGAGAAAGCTGAGAGATTCGGAGAGAGCAGAACAACATAGCCATGAGAAACAGAGTCCATCAGCCAGTGATCATTGGAAATGAAGAAGGAAAATGCCTCCCGGGGAGCTTCATGAAGGGAAGCCAGGAGAGAAAGCTCGCAGATGATGCTGTGTTTGTCATGTGCCCTTCCAGATGAGAGAGAAACCCTGACCCTGTTCACCATGTGCCTTCACACTTGAAAGAGAAACCTTGAACTTTATCGGCCTCCTTGAACCAAGGTATCTTTCCCTGGATGCCTTTAATTGGACATTTCTATAGACTTGCTTTAATTGGGGCATTTTCTCAGCCTTAGAGCTGTAAACTAGCAACTTATTAAATTCCCCTTTTTAAAAGCCATTCTGTTCCTGGTACATTGCATTCTGGTAGCTAGCAAGCTAGAACAAGAGACTTCCTCCATTTCTTCTTCCCTGACACATAAACATTATTTATGTTGACATTTTAACCCCAAGTGGTGCTATCAATTCAGAATGAAATATCATGTATCTACCTTGGCCTAGCCATACAACTCAGGTGCCAAATTGTTGCAGTAATTCCTAACTATGAAGTAGAATGAATGGCTTGAATATATTTTCTAGGATTTTTCCATGACCATGTCTAAGAATACTTTTATGTGAAATCAAAAAATGCTGATAAAACTCCATAAAAGTAAATCAATGTGAATAGATCTGCCATTGTCATAAGGAAAACTTGGTAAAGATAAAAAATAATATATATAAAAGGGCAGATTCATTTTCTTTTTTCAATTTAAAAGCCAGTCTGCAATTTCTACTACCAATACTAAATAATCAACTTTTTTATTTTAATAATAATCTATATTTTAAAATACCAGAACATATTAACTTTAGGGATTCATAAAACTTCAAAACTTACTAAAAGATCATGATGATTCATTAAAGACACAACATTACTTTTGGAAAAATTATTTCGCTATTACATTTATATTACATATACACATATATATCCATATTTATTTTAAAATAACATGTATGCATTTGTGGTAAAATACACCCTCTACATTCAGTCTCTCTAAGGCACAGGCACACGAGAGCATTGAAATCTTATGGTAAGGCAAAAGAATTAGACAAATCCCACAGGTTTTAAGGGCCTTACAATGAGTACAGGGCATAGCAGTGTGCAGATAAAGGAAGAGCAAGATAGCTTAGAGAGACTGCACTCACTAGGGGCAGTTAAACAGGACCTAACAAGCTGTATTAGTCAGAGTTCTCAGAGAAATAGAACCAACAGGAGATATCTGTGAATATCAGATGAATATGAGATTATGAAAATGTTCCACGCAATCATGGAGATGCAAAAGTTCAAAATCTGTAGGGCAGGCCATGGGCTGGCATTATGATGTAGGTTCACAATGAACTTCCCAGGAGAGGCTACCTGGCTGAAATGGAGAGAGAAATTCTCCCTTCTAAATTCTCCTTAAAAGAATTCAGGTGATTAGACTAAGCATCACTCATTGCAGAAAACACCCCTTAGCTCACAGCAGATGTAATCAGCCATGGATACAACCAATGTGCTATGATGTAAGCCCATGAAATATCCTCACAGCAACAGATAGGTCAGTGCTTACTTGACCAGACAACCAAGCACCATCACCTGGTCAAGTTAACACATGAATCTAACCATCACACAATCTCTGAGTACAGAGCAAGGAAAATGAATACAACTTAAAATATATAAAATAAAATAAAAGTGTCCAGGCACTCAAATCCCAAGCCCTGCTAAAGAAAAGAGCCTTGTCCTGCCCTCAAGAAATTAGAAGCCTGTGATATACTGAATTTACCCAGACAACAAAAAAGCCCAGTCCTAGCTCAAAATACAGACTCACTCCACCACCTCGACCACACACACACACACACACACACACACACATGCATTTCTTTGACAAAAGAAGAAGCATACCTTTTTCTGGATATTCGTAAGTCCTTCCATTTCTATAATTCTCTTACAAACAATTGCCAACATTTAATTTCAAAAATTAAAAAGGAGGGGCCAAGATGGCAGCTTAGCAATGTGCGCGTTTTAGTTTGTCCTCCAGAACAATTACTAAATTGCCAGAAACAGTACAGAAAGCTCCCAGAGACACGATAGTGACCAGGCACACAGCGTACCCAAGTCTGGACCAGCTGGACTGACTGCGAGTCTCTGGAACCGTGAGTTCCCCAAGCCGCGGTGGCCAGCAGCCGGCGCCCCTCCCCCATAGTCAGCTTCCTGGAGGGAAAGGAAAGAGACTAACAGTAGCAGGAACTGAGTCCAACCAAACAACAATTGTGGCATTAATAAACAAATTCTGACTACTAAAAATAGGCCCCCAGCTCACGCGAAACTGGTCAAGGCAGAGGTCGCTTATTGGGCTAACCGAAAAAGAGGAAAGGAGACAAAACAGGGGTTTTCGTGGCTGTTTCAACAGAGGCTTGGCTGCCTCTGGATTCAATGGTGGGACTACTCGGGCTGCAACTGCCCCATGCATAGGCAGAAACAGACTGCTTTCAGGGCTATCTCCCACCTGTGCCTTCCCCAGGGGAGGGGTGAAGCCCAACTTAGGTGGAATCGCTCTCTCAAGGAACTCAGACCCCAGGGCTTGGCAAATTGAAGCCATTAAAACCAGCCTACAACCTCTCCTCTGTCTCCACCATGCCCCCAGCAGGTAGAGCCTTCCAAAGTTAAAGGAGCCACAACATCTTTTGCTGGTGGGACCCGCAGGCAGACAAGCACCACATACTGGGCAGGATAAGAAAAACAGAGCCCAGAGACTTCATAGGAAAGTCTCTCAATCTGCTGGGTCTCACCCTCAGGGAAAACTGATGCAGGTGACTCCTTCTCCCTGATAGGAGGCCAGTTTAGTCCAGGAAAACCCGGTTGGTGTCTGTAATACCTATGTAGACCCTCCTAAGGGTGGGGAGGGAAAAGGCACCTTACAAGCACAACAAGAAACAAGAAAACAAGAACTGAAAAATTACCCTCTGTTAAACAAAACTTAAGCTAGAGGCCCAGAAAAAGCTGAACTGAAGGTCAAAGAACAGATAGACAACAAACTCATCTAGCAACAAAACCCTAGGTAAGATAAGTGAAAGCAATCTCCAGAATAAACTAATTAAAGTAATTAAATGTCTAGATGCCAGCAAAAAATAACAAATCACACCAGGAAAATTGAAGATATGGCCCACTCAAAGGAACAAACCAATAGTTCAAATGAGATACAGGAGCTGAAACAACTAATTCAGAATATACGAACAGAAATGGAAAACCTCATCAAAAACCAAATCAATGAATTGAGGGAGGACATGAAGAAGGCAAGGAATGAACAAAAAGAAGAAATGGAAATTCTGAAAAAACAAATCACGGAACTTATGGGGATGAAAGATACAGTAGAAGAGATGAAAAAAACAATGGAAACCTACAATGGTAGATTTCAAGAGACAGAGGTTAGGATTAGTGAACTGGAGGATGGAACATCTGAAATCCAAAAAGAAAGAGAAACTATAGGGAAAAGAATGGGAAAATATGAGCAGGGACTCAGAGAATTGAATGATAATATGAAGCGCACAAATATACGTGTTGTGGGTGTCCCGGAAGGAGAAGAAAAGGGAAAAGGAGGAGAAAAACTAATGGAAGAAATTATCACTGAAAATTTCCCAACTCTTACGAAAGACCTAAAATTACAGATCCAAGGAGTGCAGCGCACCCCAAAGAGAATAGATCCAAATAGACATTCTCCAAGACACTTACTAGTCAGAATGTCAGAGGTCAAAGAGAAAGAGAGAATCTTGAAAGCAACAAGAGAAAAGCAATCCATCACATACAAGGGAAACCCAATAAGACTATGTGTAGATTTCTCAGCAGAAACCATGGAGGCAAGAAGACAGTGGGATGATATATTTAAATTACTAAAAGAGAAAAACTGCCAACCAAGAATTCTATACCCAGCAAAATTGTCCTTCAAAAATGAGGGAGAAATTAAAACATTTTCAGACAA
>PVIY010005778.1:0-91952 GCA_004026745.1 Myrmecophaga tridactyla
TCCTTATAAGAGATAAACAGAGAAGAGACACAGGGACAAGCTGAGAAGGCCGTGTGAAGGTGGAGGCAGAGAGTAATGCCACCACAAGCCAAAGAATTCCAGAAGCCACCAAAAGCTGGGAAAAGAAAGGAAGGATTCTTTCCTAAAGATGTTTGGTCATCCAAACCATCTTTATTTCAAACTTCTGACTTCTAGAACTGTGAGAGTGAATTTCTGGTTTGATAAGTCACTTGGTCTGTGGTAATTTGTAATGCCAGCCCTGGGAAACAGATAGTTATAGCTCTTTCTGTAAGTGAATATACCAGAAAAAGATTGCCAGAATAACATCTTCTGCTCAGTGTACAGGGACAAGTGAATACAAGAGCAGAAAAACAACCAAAACATTTTCATCAAACCATTACTAGAGATACTATTCAACATCTTCAGGGAAATCGAGGTAAAAAGACTCATGTCCATCCACTCCACTATTCATCCTATGATTTTTGAGAATGCACTTGAACAATGTTCAAAGGTCATAGTGGGAAGCAAATGGTTGGGGTCCTGGCTGTTCTAGAATTTATATTCTATGGGAAGGCACTAAATAGTACGTTTTTATAATAGCACATTGAATTTCAAAAACAGATTTTTAAAATGTTTAAATAAATACCATTAATATATAGAAAACAAAAACATTTGCAAGCTATTACAAAAATACCTGTGACCCTTTTCTTAGTCATAAAGGACTTTTGAAGGTCCAACACCCTAATGTGTGTGTCTACATTTCTGAAGTTGCTTTAGTTTTTCTGTTATTCTCTAATAGGTGGCTATGTCTTCAGAAAACCAAATAGGCTAAAAAATTGAGAGAATAAGCTGACAAATTCTGAAATAGATGAAAATAAATATTTAGTGATGTGACTAAGTGGCTTTGTTGAATTGAGAGCTTTTCAGGGGGTATCTTATGCTTTTTTCTTTTCTTTCCTTTTTTGTTCATGCCAAGCAACCTCAGGCAATTGAGACTTAAGAGGTTTCATGGTATGAACTGTTAGGACATAACTCAGTCAACTAAAACACAGCATATGGCAATTAGTGGCGTGTGGTTTCCTGTAAGCTATTCATTTGGCCAGTATAACAGGAGAACCTAAATTCCTTCAATTTATCATAATTTGGTACAATAGAGGGGGTCCAAGGAAAGAAGGGCATTTCAGGAGAAATGTTCCAAAATGCACTGGTCCTCAGATGATGAGGGATGAGAAACAAGAGCCAGGCATACAGAACCTTGCACCAGGTAATGCAATATAGAGGGAAAAGAGGATGAGCCAAGAGAGAGAAGATCCAAAGAAATAAAAGTCCTTGGTTATCAGAGACACTTCAAAAGTTCTTTTTCCCTTTACCCTTTATCATTCAACACACATTTTCACTTTATAAAGTATAGAAGGTGTTCCTTGTGTCTGTGGGGTTGTTGTTGTTTTTTTTTTTGGAGGAGGAGCTGAGCAACTGTTTTTTTCTCCTATATTTAAATTCTAGAGGAGTTCTCCTCCCATTTTGTGAATTAGACTATATTTAAAGTACTATGAAGTAGAAATCTGAAAGTCATCCTCAGGGCATTAGGGTAGAGGTCTTCCCCCTAAGAATATAAGAATATTCCTCTTATATTTGCCAGTTTTCTCTCAGCAGCTAATTAAAGAGGCCTCCTTTCCATCACCTAAACCTGAGAGTTGATGGACTGGAATGCATGCCTAGTAGTTCTAGATCAGATTCTAAAGTGATTTCATGAAGTCCAACATTTTAAAATTGTGTATATCAAAACTGAAGAGCTGACTAAAACTCCCAATTTACAAAAATTCGTAACCATCCTTTATGAAGTAACTTTCATCCTTAAAAACTTTGGTCACATGCTAATCACATCAAGATAAGGCATTCTAGGTAGAAGAGAGCCCTAAGATCATCTATTCTGACCTGTTTACTTTGCAGATGAGGAAATTGAGGTCCAAGGAAGCAAAGCAGCCCAAGTTTACAGAGTAAAGAACAAAGTTAAGATTGGGGACAAGTTCTCTTGTGAATGCCACTAGCATTTTCTTGGGCTATGTAGGCTGCCTCCAAACCAGGTATGAAGCATGCAGCATGTCACTTACAAGTAATTTATTTACTATTTTTTCTCAACCATAGCCAGCTGTCATTGCATAAAACCACTTTCTTAAACTGAAATCGATACACATACAAAAGCTGTTCATTTTGCTGCTGTTTTATTTAATAATGGGAAATATAATATTAACACAGTGCCTAGAAAGTGGTGAAAACAATAGATTGCTAAAATGCTATATACATATATATTGCTTATAACTTGCTGATGTGTTTATTTCAAAACTTTAGTCAGAGAAATAAAATTACTTACACACCTCAAATGAAATAAACACAGAAAAAATCATTTCTATTTTGTGGCACTCACAAAGACTTTTCCTATCTCTCTTATTTATTCCATTTCTTAGTTTGGAAAGCTGACTTGCATACTAATGACACTGTGAATGCATTCCTCAGGAGCCTTTTGGTTCTCATCATTCATTATTGATGCAACAATTTTGCTATGTTTTTCTTTCATTCTCTATGTTTATGGTCCGCAAAGAGTTGTGTGTTAAAGGCCTATCAGTGTAATTATATGATTGAATTTAGCTCCTTTGAAATGACTTGGACAGTTATTAGTCTTTTAAGCATTTAGAGTTTTGTGATATATGCTTAGATTCTTCCTCATTATTTACTTTATATTTATAATATATTCCTTTGAATTCAGTTATAAATCACCATATTTTATGTGGGCATGAACATGATTTCTAATCTCTAAGGAAGATTAATACCATCCTTTTACTTTATTTTGGTAAAAATGTATATTGAACTTTTTGGTAAGATGCATTCATTTTATTAAAGAAATGAAAGCAGTAATGAAAAAGGGATTTAAAGAAAGAAAAATCTTAAATGGAATTGTAATATTAAATATTTATATATACTATATGTATAATACAATGAAATATAGAATATATAACATATATTATATTATATTATGATTATATAAATATATATAATTTATTTATTTGGGAAATTGGAAGTCATCTACCCCTGGTCTTTATATTTTAAACTCTAGAGGATCATAAAATTGAACACATTTAAATCCAACTTAATTAGATTTTTATATAAAGACAAAAAATTGAAAACAAATAATGCCCATTATGTGTTCAGAAAGGTACTGTGGTGGTTAAATATTACATAACCCCAGGCAATAGATCAACCGGGGAGGCAGGCCGAACATATATGAAGTGCTCCATAGCATTGATTCTAAGGCAAAATGAAAGTTACCTTAATTAAATGTTTCCTAGGCACCGAGTCCATTGCTAAGCAGTCTATAGAACCCTCATGACACTGAAGTGGCACAAGGCCTTAGCGGACAATGTGGAGACTACCTATTAAAGCATAGTGGGAGAATTCTGACTGGAGGAATAAAGTGGACCCGATAAATGCATGCCATGTGAGAGATTTAGACCAGATGAATAGGATAGATACTAGTTGGTGTCATATGCAGATAAATGAACATGGTACTTTAGAGGGTGAGTTCATTCAATTAGGATCATTGGAAAGAGGGAAGACTGAACGCAGTGAAATCCTCATTACCTCAAGAAGGAATTTGGAGTGGTATGGTATAGAATGACAGTGGTGGAAAGAAAGAGAAGAAGGAAATAAAGATAAATCAGGACATTGTGACTGATTACTCTTAAGGCAGAGGGCAAGAAAGATGTTTAAAACATTCTATAGGAGGTATGATTCTTTTACAAATACTGAAAGCGATATGTTTCTAATGACGTAAAAGTTGTGGTTGATGATGGTAAGAAGAATAAGGAATATGAAAATGGTGAACTTGATAAAGCATTATAAAATTTGATTTGATGGAGAAGATTCAAATGGGGTTTTCCAATGGTTATTTAGAGCCAAGGGTGCTGGCGCATGTGTATGAGTGCAGCTCTAACAATAATGGTGGAAACCACAATGACATGCACAAAAGAGAATTTATGAAGAACAGATTTAGGTCAACCACAGAGGCTTAGAGAACGCTGACACCAGTATGGGATGAGAAAAAAAAAGGAAACTCAATAATGGAATCAGAGCTTTTCAACCAAAGAAGATACAGCAGCATGTGCATTCCTTCACTTGTGTTCTTTTCTCTTATTCTTTATAGACTTAAACACAAAATGATTCATTTACCATTTGCTTAAGCAGAGTGTTCTTTTTGAGTAAAAAGTCCTTATGTACTAAATAAGCATTTGTAAGCATTTTATAAATTAAGCAATTTTATTAGGTGCTATTGATTTTAATAGAATGAAATAAATTTTGTCCTCTGTACTGCTCAAAATAGGCAGCTCTGTTTTAATAGTACACCTCCTTAATTTCTGCAGGTCTTTATGCGTACCACTTACAAACATATTCACAGTGTAGTTCTGCCAAATTCTGCCCCAGTTGCAAATAGAAAGCACCTTCTTATCTTCCATGAGATCTTTCTGTAAGTTTTAAATGTCAAAATTTGGCATGAATCACATGTCTCATACATAACTAAAATATTGGCTCAAAATATATTTTCACACAGATTCAAAAATTTTTTTTTTTTTTTTTTTGCCATGAATTATGAGGTGTCCTGTGCTGTCCATCTTACAAACCCTTTGGATAAAGCCAGGTATATTTCTATGATAACATATTTCTTGGATCATGGACTTAATCATTCAGTATTCTAGGGTAGATCTTTAAGTTCAATTTTTACAATAATTTTTTTTGGGGTTTGTCAGACTGAAAAAACAGGGAAGGAACTGTGTAGAAATGATGTTCTCTACTAGGATTGTTTAAGCACCAGCTATTTCTTCAGTTACTAGATTTATGTAGTCTGTTCCTTTTCTCCCTCTCTGAGTGCTTATGGGATTGATTCCTGAAAATTTAAAACCCTTAATATATATTTCAAGCATTGATTTATTTATATTAATTTATCTCATATATGATGAGTCCTTCTGATCAACATATTTAGATTCTCCTTTGGTTCAGCAAACCTTTCTTCTACTCTATCTTTGAATATTGTTTCTATGCCATACTATTTGTTCTGTTGCTTAGAAATCCAAGTTATTAAAATATTGAATCTTACTATCTTTCTTCCAAAACTATCATCACTTTTTCTGAACATTGTTATCTATTTTTCCTCTTCCTCTGTATTTCTAAAACAGTGAGGGACATAGGGATGAGAAGTTCTCATGAATGGAAGTTTGAGTAGGTTGACCATGATTTTTTTTAAATCAGGATATTTAAAATAAATTCTTTAAAATTTGTGATATATGCATATTACCTTTTAATAAAGTTATTATTGAATTAAGTCAAGATTAGTTTACATTTCCTATGTTTTCATAGCATCCATCCTTTTCTCTATAGACTTACTAGAATTTCTATTGTAGAATTATCTACATTATTTGTTTTATTCTGTCAATCTAAAAGACTATAAGATCCCTTGATGTAGGGTGCATATTCATTTTTGTAAAGTGGTAGCTATAACATCTAAAGGTGCATAACACAGATTAGACAGAATTAGGTAAACCAAAATATATTCTGAAGGAATAATCTTAAATCTCCTAGGCCTTCTCTTTAATTTTGTGACATTAATTAACACAAGAGTGCCCAGCAATGATCAGTAGCTTTTATAAGTTTCAATGATTTTTCCCAGCAGAACGTTTTTGAATTAGGTTAGTTGTAAAGTTCCTTTAGCACTATGAAGGAGTCCAGGAAGAAACAGAAGGAAAATGGAGCATACTGACATCATAAATATAACTAAGAGCTTTATGCTCTTTTTTTTTCACTTATTCTATTTGTTTTGTCATATTACAATGCATAAAGCTATTTGATTGATGCTTCATACTTCTCAAAGTAAGCAACAATTTGAAATATCCCCCTTTTTAGTACTATGTAACTACTGATTTCTTTCTCCTAGGTTTTCCTAGCCTTTGTTTACTCAATTTCATTTTGTAGGAGCAGCAATTGGTAAATTTATTTTAATAAAGAAATTTTTTCCTTCCCGGCATCTTGATATATAAAAAGAAGTCAACCTCTAGTATCTATTATCTACCAGAAGATTGTTGTAAGATTTGCCTTTGAAATAGAGCATACCAATCAGATAACAAAAACCAACAGGTGTTGCTTCATATTTTGTTCTTACAGGGAAATAAAGGTGTAATACCAAAAGGCATGGCCCATATACCTCTAAAGATTGGGAGAAAGATCAAAGGAGAAGATGATAGGATTTAATGACTGAGTATGACTGCTGAATTGTTATATTAATATTTCTTTTAGTCTCCAGTGTCTTGGAGGAGCTAGAAGGACAAACCTAAAATTGTGGAACTGTAACCCATACCAAACTCTGAAATCTGTTCTATAACTATTTGTTGTGATGTATTTTGAAATGTGTTGCTTTTTTTATCTGTATGTTATTTTTTCACAGTAAATAAATAAATAAATAAATAAAATACCAAAAGGCAAATGTATTTCAAATGTTTGATTTGCTGATATTGAAAACAAATTCCAATTTATTAAAATTAAAATCTAACAAAAATGTCTTACATTGCTTTAAAAATGTATATTCAGAAGATGGCTATGCAGTTTTATAGGATTGAGATTTTCATATATAATTTTTGGATTATTAGTCATTCTTTTGTGCTGATTCTATGTATACTATCACCACTGGTCTTTATTACTTCTTCTAAAGCTATTTATTTGCAAATGTCAGACAATACTTAAAGAGGCACTTCTTTTCTCTGGTCAGTGTTACCAAATTATGATATTTTCAGGCTTGGCTTTCCATGACATTTTCATTTTAGCTTAGTTTAAGGTTGTCATCAGTCTTGAGTTCCCATTCCCCTGCTAAATGGTTAGGTTCACCATTATGTGCACTGATACCTGGTTCTTCCAAAATCATTCTAGCACAGAATTACTGCAAGATGTACATAGCCTGGGCAAGTCATTAGCTTCTCTAAATTCTCATTTATTCATTTATGAAATGGACATTAAATGACCTTCCTCTACCTCCCTGTCAGGAGTGTTTTCAGATAAATTAGATAACAGACTTGAAAGTTCATGAAATGTTAAAGTGTATAATAAAGCATGATAATCTTTCTTAAGGAAACTAAATAAAAAAATACGTGTGTAACAAGTTTCTTTTTATTATTTATTTATTTATTTTTTATTTTTTTGCTTTTTTGGCTAATTGCTTTCATGGATCAATTTGCTATTAAATGGAAAACAAGTGTTTTAAGAGTATAAGGAAACCACTTTATATTTCTATTCTAAAAATGCGTAATACCCAGTGGATAGGGGTTTTAAAAGTCATATTCTGGTTTAAACTAAGATTTTTCATAACTTTACATCTTTTAGTAGAGAGCAATCTGTGCCACAGCCCAGACCAGAAATTGTACTTGGCCTTCTGTGATTTAAAGGGACAGAATGTAGGTAAAGGAATTCACGACAAAAAGAAGACAGAAGAGAGACAGCTAAAAGAAAGCTCCTAAAATAGAAAACTCAGGAAAAAATAACTTCTAAGATAGATTATTGGGAAACATGGGTTGGTGGAAAAACCACCAAGTTTTTAAACAACATCAAAGTCACATTACAGCATGGTTTTCTTTCTTTCTTCATATATATATATATATATATATATATATATATTTTTTTTTTTTTTTTTTTTTTTTTCCCCTGCATAGTGAGTCAGGAGATGCCAGGGAAAAGAAGAGAAATACAAAGGACAAAAATGTGTCTTTTGTCAAATATTGTAAACAGACTGTTAATGGTCTCTTACTAGATAACGATCAAAGACTGAATGGAAGCCTAGTGCAAGAACTTTTAAGACCAAGTTTGCTGGCTATACCACACATATGGGATGTGTGGAAAAGGCTCACTAATGAACAATAGGATGAATTAAATCCACCATAGCCTGGAGAAGAAAAAAAAAGAGGGTTAATTTAAGTAATAAATGATAGCAATTAAAGATAATGAAATGGAAATTCAATTATATATAGGTATTTATAAACTATTTAAAAGTAAATTCTGTGGAATTTAAGGTTGGTGTTCTTTATTATTTATTTTCACTTGTTTTCTTAAGGAGTTCAACTTTTATTGAATAAGCATGATGATATGAAAAGCACACTGTGACATTTGATGAAACTAACCATACTAGAGAGATCATTTCCGGTTTTACTCTAAGACCGCATAGTTGAGTCACTGCTATCTGTGGGCCACACGCTGAAAATGCAGTAGCTGTTCTGGTTATAAATATGAAAGGTCCCAAAGGTGGAGGCATTGGATGAATTTACCAAGAGAAAGGTAATCACCTGGAATTTTGAAAGGGTGGAAATACACTCCTTTTTTCATTCCAACAAGTATATAAGCTTTCTTTGCCACATTTAGTTTTTATTTTTTCTTACTTTTCTAAATACTCACTGCCCATTTCATTAGGCCTATCAGCAATATCTGAAATGGATTTTAAATAGTTCCTGAGAATGAATTTACTACTGTGAAAGTGTTTCCGATTTTGTTTCATGTTGTTATTGTTACACATTAAATTGTTTTGTGCCATGAAAAACAAAAATAAAACACCAAAAAATAAGATAATCGCACCATAAAGCGAGTTTGTATGGTTTGCATGCATAAAATATCTGTGATTATCTCTCTTGCACCTTTGAAATTTAATTTCCAGAGAGCAGGTGTCATAATTTCTTCATCTTTCTTCCCTGATAATAAACAATGATTACTGAACTCCTCATTTCCAGAGCAAATAGAACCACCAAAAAGCCATTATCAATATTATAGACTGGATAAAATATGCTTTAGAGGAGCTTTTTGTGCTTCTTTTTAATCGGCAGTAGAAAGGAGTATCTTCTGTATAGGTCAATTATTACCTGATCCCTAAAAGAACTAACATTTTAAAACTTAAGAGATACAAATTATAAACTACTGCACTGAGTCTCTATCAAACTGATACAAAATATATGAGGAAAACAGTTAAAATCAATCATTAAAATATGCATTTGTGATAACATTTTAATAATATTTATTGAGATGTTTTCTGTCAAAGAGACATAGGTTATGATTATGCATAATTTGTGATTTGGGGAGTTTTCTGGTTGTATTGCCGTTCCACTCAGAAAACAGAAAGAAGGGATCACAATGTGCAGAGAAGTCACAACATGTACAAGCAGCAGAAGTGAGTAACTGATGCCACTGGGAAATATTTCTCTCTCTCTTTGTCCAAAATTAAAGGTAGCGGGAAAGTGTCAGGATATTTTTAACCAAATATGACTCCTAAAATTCCTCAAGTAACACACAGTTAAAAAAAAAAACTCTTGATACAAGTTTTTCTTTAATTTTACTCCTAATATTTTTGTTTCCCCTTGTTATGATCTATTTAATTTCTAATAAAAATAATAATACAGTTGAATTCATATTTTCCCCCCAGAATCGCCACCTCTTTGAACTTCCTGCTGACAACATCATTGATAATTACTAAGGGTAAAAGTTAACCAGTTTCAGTCTAACTTTTGAGTTCTTTATAAACATAGATTTGAAAGTAAGCCAACTTATGACAAAGAAAAAAAAATAGGTAGCAGGTTTGTGAAGCAAATTAACTGGGGGCCAAATTTAGCCTTCTAAACTCATTTCATTTACACCTCAGCTTGGACTTAAGCCATTCGCACAGCAGGGAAAAAGCAATGGCTGCACACTCAGTCACCAATACTTCCATGCATAAGACTTTGCGGAATGACAGAAATAATGAATGTAATTAAAACAGCATGCAGCCAAGAAAAAATAATTAGTATACAAGTTGGATGGCTCTGGGAGGCTCATGACATGACCAAGGATTTTAATGATATCCTCGACTAGTTTAGTTTCCAAATAAGAACTCGTGTGTCATAATATTTGATGAATGAATAATGTCTATCTTTTAGACTTAAGGTGTTTTAGTTTTAATAATTTCAGTTTTTAATCTCAATTTTTTTCACTTACTCTTGAAATGAAAACTATGACTTCTTCAATTATTATTTATTATGGAATGTAAATGCCCTTTGGTCATAAAATGATTTAAAAAAAAAGTTGAGATTTTGGGGAGTTAACCACTATCGAAATTAGGTAGCAATTTCGTAATACTAAATGTTAGGTAGTCATGATCTTGCCTCATGGGAAAAAGGGAACCACTCCAAGGCCGCCCCCAGGAGGCTAGAACCACCTTTAACAGATGGTTAAATTGGAAAAAACTGATCAGAACATATGGCCTTAAAGGATGGTTAAATGGTTAAATTGAACAAAGTGCAGTCAGAACATTCTGTTAAAGCAAGAAACAAAGCTGTAAGGGAAAAAACTCAAGGAAGTCCCCAGTAATGCATGTGTAATATTACCATTAACTGGCCCTAAACTAAAACTAGTCTGGTTCCTCACCTACTAAGCCCATCCTTGTTTAGGACATACTTCGACCTCTCTTTACTCTCTACTTCAACAAATCACCTTGCTCTCCCAACTTCAACTCAAGTTTCAATGCTTTGTCTCGGTGAATCAAGGACCAGGACTCCTGGCCAGTTAAGGCTAGGGTCAACAGTAAATTAGTAATACCGCTAGTGAAATTGGTTACCACAGATAAAATCATTTCAAAAGATATATTTATTTAAACACCAAATTTCAAATTATTCATTTGTAATCAGCTGTCTATAATTTTCTAAAGTTTCTTTTTCTTTTAATCTTAAAAGAGAGAAATCCAAATTTTGTCTAGGAAAATTGTTTTGGGAGATCAAGTCAAGTACTACTGAAGACAGTGCTGTTTGTTTAAAATCATGAAGGTATGGTGAATTCTGGGAAGTACAAATACCTAAAGTTATAAGGAAACTATATACCATATACAAATTCTTGTATTTATTTCTTCTTTACATTTTCTAAAATTAAAATAAACTAATGTTAAAGATATATCTTTACAATGTAGAATATCTTTTATTCTCTGACATTAATACAAACCCAACACTATTTATTATTATCTGTTTCTTTACATATGTCTTTTTGGAAATAGAGCTGAAATACACTTCTAAACATATTTTTTTTTTTTTTTTTTGCTAAGTCTTTGAATAGTAAGAAGTCACAATAGAAAATAAGGCCAAGTAGGTAGTGACTGAAGGAAAATATCCACAGAGGAGATGAAATTTGTGTCGTTTAAGGATAAGTACATTATCCTTAACATTGTGGTGTCAGAGGGAGAGCTTAGATACTAGACATGGAATTAGGGATGATAAAGGTTAGCTCAAGATTTGGGCCTTGAATGTCTAAGAGGTCAATAATGCTAGTGAGAGAATCATGAATAGGAAAAAGATTTTTGGGGAGGAAATGATGAAAATACGATGTTAAGACTGAAGTAACCATGAGGCATTCAGTGTGATTTAATAGATATTTGAAAGCAAGTAAAAATAAGAGAGGCAAGATCTCAGAGTTGACAGTGGTTTGAAGAGCCATTTGCTTAAAAGTATTATTTAAATATTTACTGATTTGATTGAGGGTATACTCAAAATGCTAAATATTCATTTCCTTTCAAAAAAAGGAATCTTTTAAAATCATATAGATTTTTTAAATGTTGCATGTACAAAGAAAATGAATTGTTGTTAACATAACTAATATCTTTTAAACAAAACAATGATGTTGCTTCTTTTTGCCTTTAAGGAATAGACAATTTTATATTAACAAATAGAATTCAAATTCTTAATTCAAGATTATTTATTTGAAATCTTAAAGTAGGCTCTAATCAAACTGTTTTTGTCTTAAGAGAGAGAGAAAAATCCAAATTTTCTCAAGGAAAATGATCAGTGCCACCATCTGACAGAGGATGGTGAGGCCTGAAGAGCTCAAGGAGCGTTTCTTCCAATTCTTTCCAAATGGTGCTTGTGAACATAGGATGTAGGAATCATGGTTGATTCTTCTCTTCACAGTGTAAAGTTGCCATCCCAAGCTGACTTTGAACAATAAGTGCTGGTTAACAGTTTTCAGATTTCCTGCCTCATGAAGCTCACTGTCTATTCAGAGAATTTGGACATGCTAAACTATAACTCAATTATGGAATACTTCTCAGTCACATTACATTAAAAATATGTGTATTCTTGCGTTAAAAGTCCAGGGACAATTGACTTTAGTGAGGGGTTCCTGGTGAAGAGTTCTGTCAAGGGTCTCCTTTAATTTTTGTTTTCCTGCAATGAAATTTCTTGCATTTTGTTTTATGCTTACGTTGAAGAGAGAGAGGTATCTTACCAGAGAATGTTCTTCTGTGTGATAGTTTTCCTTAATATTATAATCATAAAATGACAGTTTGAAACTTTTACTAGTTTCCACTAAAAATCTTTCTCTTAATAAGTGCTTACACTCTCAAGGATTTTCTACTTTGAACATTTTGGTGTTGCTTACTACAAGATTTCCTGTTACTTTAACTTGAATTGTAGCTAATATCTATACAAGAACTGAAAACACAATTGGTCCACAAGAGAACAGGTACCAAAGTACATAGATGACATGTTATTACAGTGTCTTATTAGAACCAGTAATTTATTGTAAGTACAGGCTTTAACTGAAACAAATTATTGGTGGTTAATGGTCTGTTTGGCAGAGCTCATGGCCAGCATTATTTTGCCCACTCATGATTAGGATGTGAATCAGAGGAGACCAAGGGAGATTTAATAGATTGTTGTTAACAGTCTATGTGCTGTGTGTAATAATGAATAAAACTGGAGCAGGAAGGTATTTTGGAAAAATAAGAGCTAAAGAGAATTAGAGCTATGAACTCCTCAAGTATTATTTGGACAAATGTGGTTTAAACAGTATCTTAACTTCCGGGTACTGCTCAAGCAAATGCCATGAAATGGGTTAATTAAACAATGGAAATTTATTAGCTCAGAGTTTTGATATTAAGGAAAGGACCAAAACAAAGGCATCATCAAAGTGATGCTTTGTTCATGAAGACTGTGGTATTCTGGGGCTGGCTGCTGATAATCTTTGTTCCTTAGCTTGTCACATGGGAAGATGTATGGCGGCATCTCCTGGCCTCTCCCTGCTCTTCTGGGTTCTATTGATAGTTCAGCTTCTCCTTGCTCTGTCTGGCATTCTCTCTACCTGAATTTCATTCTGTTTATAAGGACTCTAGTAATAAGATTAAGACCCATCCTGATTGGGCTGGATCACATTATAACTGAGATAACCACATCAAAAATCCTACTTACAATGGGTTCCCACCCACAGGAATGGATTAGGTTTAAGAACATGTTTTTCTGAGGTACAGACAGCTTCAAAACATACAAACGGCATTTGAAAATCTTTGAACACTGTTTTTCAAATGCATTAAGAAAAGGAAATTGAGATAGATAGAGAGAGAAAGTGAGATTAAGATTTACATTTGGCTCTCTAATTTGTCTCAACCCTGACTGATAAAAATGCATATTCGCTAAATGCTAACATTCCTTATTTTTAAGAAAAGAAAAGATGATGCCAGACAAGGCTATGGCCATCTTCTCTCAGCTAGTTTGCACCTTGGCAAGAAGCAAATAGAAGAAACCAAGAATACTGAAACATGATGTTTCTCTTATTAGAAATGTTTTCATGTTACACAAAATACCTGAAAAAAAAAAAAACAGGGAATAGCAGATTATATACAATTTTCTCAATTTGGCTAAATGTTAGTAAAAGGTCATCAAATAATTTTCAATCAGGCTATGAATAAGAAGAGACTGGCTTTTATGTGATTTCCAACAGGTGAATAACTTTGCCTTAGGAATAAAATATACATTATTCATTGGCCCAAACCCAACAAGACCTTCAAATGAAAATAAATGGTTAGCTTTGTTTCAAATAACAAATTTCAAAAGTGCAGTTTGTTATATACCATCTTACTATACCTGTTTCTAATTATAATGATAAATATGATTTAGTAAGCCAAAATAGTATTTCAGAAATGGCAAGTTTAAACTCAAATAAAATTTTGACAAAGTCCTAACTAATCCTCTTGCAATTATCTAATTGGCCTCATTCATTTATGGCAGATTCAGGCAGGAAAAATAACATCACCAACAGAGCTAAAGGATCTTTTCAAAGCAAAAAGAGAAGTCCAACTGACAAACATATATTGACGCTTTTCTTTTTGACTGCAACTTTTAAAATGCTTTTTTCAATTATTACTTGTTCTTAAATAATTGTCTAGATTTAGAAAAATTTTAATACCAGTATTAATATTTTATATTTATTTTTATTCTCATTTTTAAGACTTCCAATAAATGTAATGATTTTCATATATTATATGGTATCCCACATATAGACAAAATACAGAAATCTAAACAACTTTTCAAAGTTATAACAGCAAGAAATAAACAGTTTGAGTTTGAAAAATCTCAGCATTGAAACTAGCCAGAATGAAAGATATATTGAAATATATTTAGGACTACCAATTGCATCAAGTGGAATTAAGTATGAGTAATACACCAAGATTTATAAAATACATCCTAATGAGACCCTTAGAATAGGTAGATAATTGCTTACCCTACATATACCCTTGTCTTGCTGCATCAATTATGGAAAAGCCTAACAATTGTTAAAAAGTATATATATTGTAATGAATATGAGTCTAGTTGAATAAATTCTATCTAGGATTTTAGAATCTTTGTCCACATGCTTTCCCCAATATTCCATACATGGAAAGATTGATGTTATGCTTTTATTTCATAGCTAACCAGGTTGACTACTTTTTATACTTTGGAATTCTTTATTTCTTTAAAGCCACAATTTATACCAACTTTAGGATTATTCTTTCTGCCAGACTATTTCAAGTAATTTTAATAAAAGTCACTGGAATTTATTGAATTTTACGATGTATGTATCTAACTCAATATAACCAACTCTTCCCTCCCTGTCTTTTTTCTATACCTTACACTACACTATCCATCCCACATATTCAAACTCTCTGCTCTGTTTTGCAGGTATTGCAAAAATATGTGAAAGATCCTTATGATGGGCTCTTGGAAAAGCAGCACCCATCTTATAGGTGGCTGCCTTTTAGGGTTCATCAAAGTTACAGGAAGTAACTGAAGCAAAAAATGTCATTGTACTTAATTTTTGAAAGCCTTATTTCATGAGGAGAATCCATTGTCTGAGTAAGTTGAAGCAACATGTATTGAACTCTTCTCAATCCAATTCCATCTAATTTACAGTTAATTTTTCCCCATGAAATGTGATAAGATTATCAATCTTAGCTTATGTGGGATGGTTTAAAATATTTTTTATCTTTAAAACTCTTAGGGAAAAGAGTTCTTCATTCCAGAGAATAATTTCTGTTGGCTAAAACTACCAAATCTTAGAAAGAAAGAGAAAGGAAAACACAGTCACCTGCAAATACTGTTGAATAAATATTTTTGTATGAATTAAGAAAAGTATAGTCATTTCTTAAGTAATATACAAAAAGGTAGACCTTTAAAGTGTCAAATAAAGGAAAGGTCAAATGTAGAAATATCCCATTTGTCTACATAAAATTTGGAAGTTGGAGAGGAGAATGCTTGATGGTGGGTATTGTCTCCTCACTTGTAAACTCGTGATTTTAAAGATGTAAAATACCTATTAGTGTTGGAGAATATCTTTGAAATCTCCTATCTTAAATATCTACTGTATACTTGCTTTTTTGAGTTATATAAAATGTTTTATACCTTTTTTCTGAAATGTATGATCATGACTTTCATATACCCATTGTCTTCTATTTTCAAAACCAAATTTTCCTATTCCCTCAGCATTAATGAAATTTCTACCTTCCAAGCCACTGTTCTCTGAAATTTGGGTTTCCTTTGATTAACCAGATTCTCCATTCTTTAAAAGAAATACGTTATTTTCCAACTGCAATCCTTAATTCTCACATTAACAGGATCTGTTTTCTACAATCATGCTATAGGCATATACACTGCTCATCAAATATACTTTTTCTTGTTGTATCTCCTTTTCTTATATACAGCATTGATATGAACTGAATTCCCTTCCCATTTTACCAGGTTCCAGCCCTTCTTGCATATGCACACCAACCCTTTATACACTCATGCACACACACACACCACACACACACACACACACACACAAGCACACACGTCATCTCTCAAAATATCCAAACATGAACCTATGTTCTCATTCTGGGAAGCCTTACCAGGCAATTTTTTTTTAATTTAATTTAATTTAAAAAATTTTTTTCTTACCAGACATTTTATGTCTACAATGATTTATTTCTTCACTGAGAACTTATTCCTTAAAAAATGAATGTAACAAAGAATCATGTATTTTGTTATAACCTATACTTGCTTTCAAACATCACTTAACTCTTAGTATGTAGGTACATTTTTACACTTGACATTTCATTTCCCTAAGTAGAGTGTAAGCTCTTTGAGCACAGGAAAAATTGGATTAGACTTCATCCTTTTCCATCTTCAATATCCTTGCACAAAGAATTTACTGAAAGACATTTTTGTTGATTTATTGACTTTATCCAAATCTCAGAATAATATATTACTAGAAGGGATAGGGAAAAAATATCTTTCAAAGTCCCTTTAGATTTTCTAAGATGCAGACATCACATTTAGAAGAAACTTGAATTATTCAACTTAGAGTTACTAAACTATGAAATGCTCTGCAGAAAAGCCAAAGGTGTAAGCGCAGCCATGTAGAATGTCGCTGGAGGTTAACGATGAAATAGATCTTTTCCACATTTTCTGTGAAAGCGCTTGTGAAAAGATGTATTGCTCCAAGTTGGAAATCTATATTCTGCGACAGCTGCTGACTAGTAATGAGATCTAATGAGCTGTCTCTTTATTGGAAAAAATAACATTTGCAATAACAGCCCCTTTGCAAATTGTAAAAGAGTATGGGAGTGCAGATATAACCCCAGTTGATAGGGGTATATTCATGTCAATGTCATTCCAATTCAAATCTAAGTTTCTGCTCTCATTTAAAATAAGGTACTGTACACTCAAATGTGGAAATCAACTCTTTCCCCTAATAGCCTCTGGCTAGAAATTTAGTTTCTTTCATGTAATATTAATATAACACTGATGCCAATATTATGATAATAAACTTAAGACAATTAAGTTTAAACAATGATAAGCTTTTCAGCTATCATTTCCAAGTTGAACAGGAAGCTGTTGTCCTTTTCTCATTGTTGTGTTCTACTAATAGTGAGCATTATACTGATGTATAATTGCCTCACTGTCCCCTGTCTGTTGAGGATTGAATCATGTCCCCCACAAAAGGCATGTTCAGGTCTTAACTTCTTGCTCTGCAGATGTGAAGCCATTTATAAACAGGGCCTTCGAAGATATTATTAGTTAAAGCATGATGAAACTGAATGAAGGTGGACCTTAATCTAATATGAATGAAGTCCTTATAAGCAAAGGAAATCAGACAAAGAAGGAGATAGTCCATGAGAGCAGCTAGAATCTGGAAGTCCCCTGAAGGGACAGACAAACATTTCCATTCCAGATGGGAGAAACTGGAAGGAAAAGAGGGGTCTAGGAAAACAAATTTCAAATGAACTAGGTTCGTAGATCCATCAGACAGAGGAATTTTGTCCCAGGACTAACCCCAAAACTGACTTTGATGAGACTTTGTACCTAGCATCATTACTGAAATGACTTAAAACTTTTGGGACATTGTGATGTGATGTCAGAAGAACATGTATTTTGGGGATCCAGAGGATCAACTATTGAGGACTGAATCATGTCCCCCACAAAACATATGTTCAGGTCCCAACCTCTGGTCCTATTGGTATGAATCCATTCGTAAATGGGACTTTTGAAGACAGTATTAGTGAAGATTTGACCAAATTGAATAAGATTGGGCCTTAGACCAATATGGCTGAAATTCTTAAATGCAAAGGAAATCAGACACAGAAAGAGAATAACCAGAGGCAGCAGCCAGAAGGCACTCAAAAGAACCTAGGAGATAAAGAGAGGAGACTGCCATATGCATTGTCACGCTACGAAAGAACCAATGAACCCCAACGATTGCCATCCAATCAGAAGGTAAAAACCCATCCTGGGAGGAAGTTAAGCCTTCTAACCTCTGAAATTGTGAGCCAATAAATTCCTGTTGTTAATCCAATCCATTGTATTATTTTGTTCTAGCAACTAGGAAACTAAAACACTATCGTAGACCCTATTTTTTAAATTCGTCTCTGGGTAATTTTATGACTTCTCATCAATTGACATCTAGGCATTGTTGACCCAATCTACCTACACAGATTAGATATATCTGCAGAGTTTCAGAATCATCCAAATTCTACTGGGTAATTAGGTACTTCCATACTCAATGTATTTAGCTCTTTCCTTCATATATAGATTTCCTCCCAAGTGTCCTTCTTCAGTCTTTTCTCTATTAATGAGTGACTCCACAGTCCAGTCAGTTTCTCAAACCAAAAGACCTTGGTCACACCTTCCCCCAATTCTTTCCCAAATCCTATGCATTTACTATACCTTGTTAATTTAACTCCAAGACATCTCTAACATTTGCCATCCCTCTTGTCCCATACTGCCACCTTAATTCAATTGACCAGCTAATCACCTCTTCTCCAGGTTTGTGCATCAACATGATAACTATGTACCCTTTTAGTGACCATATGGTACCAGAGTCATCTATCTAAACATAACCTGATCATGCTATACATGTTCTTAGTTTCTCACCACTCTTTGATCAAAGTTCAAATTTTTATTATGGCTTCTTACATCCATAGATTTCTCTCTAGTTTGCTGTAATTCTCTCACTCAATAGTTCTGAAAGATGACATATTATATTTGGGTCCATGTGCATCTGACTTATAGAATCCAGTTCCTGTCTAGCTCCAATTACTTAACAATGTCACCTTTAAAATGCTCTCTGACCTCAAAATCAGTATTGTGTGCCCTGTTCTGTGTTTTTCCATAGCAGCTATATTTCATTACTATAGCACTTATCACTCTGTACTGTAGTTACCCAATTAATTATTTGTATCCCTGCATGAGGTGCTAAAAGCCATGATGACTACATTATCTACCATTGTCTGCCATAGCACAGTGATGGAAAAGAGCAGACACTCAATATTTAAGGTCTGATAAGTCCCAAGGGGATCTCTGAATCAACCCAAATTCATGTTTCTTTGCACATAATTTTCCCACCTGTTTCTTTAAAGTAAGGGAAATTTTAAATAGGGATTTGGTCCCTTTGATCACTAGGCACAATGGTAAACCTTTGGTGTTGAGCAGCATTCCATCTTCCTTTCAGGAAGCAATATTACTCTCTCATTTGCAGACTTGCATCTCCCCTATTATATGGGATTCTTGTGTAGCTGCCAATCATAATACTTGACCTTTGTGACCAAAGGAACAAGTGAGTGATTAAAATCTCAGAAATACTTTCCCTTCTTTTAGGAGAAAATGTGTTAGAGTATTTCTGTTACAGCAAGAGAGTCAGGCTTGGAGTTTATACAGCCAAAACAATGTATAAACCATACCACAGGACAACTAGCAGACACCACACAGAAGTCCACTTTGATTTTCCCGAGCTCATGCTTGGACAAGAGTTGGCACTCAGTATGTGAGCACACACTGCTTATGAAACTGTACAATAGATGCCAGAATCCCTGCTACATGTCCCCAGAAAGACAGACTTCTTGCCTTCCACTATAACCAGAACTGAAGTCTGCTTGGGCCCTGGTACTTCACATTGCTCCCTTCTAAAACAACATTTTATAGGGTGTGGTAGATTAAATCATGGCCCCAAGAAAGACATGTTCAAGTCCTAACTTCCCATCTGGTATGTGTGGACTCATTTGTAAATAGAATCTTTGAGATCTTATTAGGATGGGGTCATGGAGAATCAGCATGGGTCCTAATCCAGTATGACTGAAGACCTTATAAGCAGAGGAAACTTTGACAAACACTGAGCAGGAGCAGTAGAAGAAACAGTAAGCAATAGAAGGAGTCAGATTGTCACCTGACAGAGGCAGAAAATGATAACCAGTCAGCCATTACCAGAATGCTATAGACTTCAGAGAAAGTATGGCCTGTCAAAACCTTGATTTTGGATGTCTAGCTATCCAAACTGTGAGATAATATATCCCTGTTATTTAAGCCAACCAATATGTGGTATTTTTTTATAGCAGCTCTGGCAAAATCAAAAGAGGAGGATACATGTTTTATACAACCTAAATTCAGTGGTGACTAGGAAAGTGAGTCTTTGGTTTCCATCTCAGAGAGGTACAGTTCATTATGTGGGAAATTCCACAGAAATTAGTATGGTGTTTGAATGATGCTATGTAGCCATGCCCTCCTTCCCTAACACTCAGAGAAATCCCATGCACAGCAGGAAATACTGTGGCCAGTGCTCAGAAAGAAATACAGCAGAAAGATAGGTAAAGATACCATTTAGCTTCCTGGAGTTCCTTAGGCCTTAAACAACCACTATCTGCAGGCTTAACACACATATACACACACACAGCTTTATATTGGATTTAAATATATATCTTAATATATTATAAATATATATAAATTATAATTTACATATCTATAGTATACATTTACATAATATATAATTTATATATATTAAAATAGTTTACATTTTATATTATATTATTCTACATTATATTTACATATTATATATTTAAATATATTATATTTTATATTATATTTATTCTATATTATATTATACTACATATATTTATAATCTTGCATAAGGGAATATCCAACTACTAAAGATACTCTCAAGAGAACCCTTAAAGATATGGATGGAAATGGCCAAAGCAGGCTACTTTATATTTTATAAAAAATGAATGCCCTTTGCATGTAGAACATAAAAATCTTCACCTTCCTTTAGTTCTCCATTATGCAGCAGCAATTGCAAGGTTAGATTGCTAAATATATTCAACTGGATAGGCCGTGTTTAATGCGAGGTGGGGTGGGGTGGACATAATTCTGTATCTGGCCTTCTTGTCTTCAGCCTTCTGCAGTCCCATTGCTATATACAACTGATCAGTACCATTGGCCGGAGTTTATTTCCCAAGAACAAATTCCAACAAGTAAATCTATATTAACCACCTAATCAAGTACCTTTGGATTTTTCTTTCATGGACTTCAGAACTGTGAATTCTAATTGAATATTGATTATCAAGTTAATGCAGATAGTTCTGGAAGCAAATAAAGGCAAAATGGTAAATTTTAAATTTCTCTAAATCAGAATTATTCACTTTTTCACTCAGTTACAGCTTTATAAGTATCCATCACATTTGGGACTGTGACCTAAGATGTGACATATGAGTTAGGAGGCTGATAGGAAACTTAAGAGTAAAATGCATGTGAATAGAAGTTATTCCTGGGAAACATACTCTGCTATTTGCTACTTTAAAGAGTATTTATTAAGTAGCAAAGTTTGTGTTAAATGCTTATTCTTTAGTTTTTCTCACTCAACAATTTTTTTAGGCAACCCACTAGGTGCCTGTTGCTGAAGATTGAGCAGCAAATACTTTATTCAAAGTCCAGAACAATCTCTGGAGCCAAAACTGAAACTATCCCATCAGTTTATTTGCTTCTTTGAAAATGTCATTTTAATTCCAGAGGAGGCTTCTGAACTAGCTATTTTTAACTACAGCATCCAACAAAATTCACCAAGGCATAATACAAATTATTTCTTTAATCCTGGAGTTTAAACTCATTCTGTATTAGGCATAATACAAATTATTTCTTTAATCCTGGAGTTTAAACTCATTCTGTATTAGGGATTTACGAAAATTCAAAAAAGACACTGAAAATATTCTAAAGCCAAAAATCTAATGAACTGTCTTAGTTTGGTTATCCAGCTTTCTTATGGGTGTAAAATAGGAGTATTTTATCTATAGTAAATAGGTTCAATGGATGAGATTCAAAGGGGATACAAAACATATCTGATTTGTATTCAGTTTTGTGGTTTATGCACATGGGGAACAATGGCAGCTTATCCTATTAACAAAGGGCTCAAAATGTTGAAGGCTGAATAAAACCAAAAATGCTATCATAAGGTTTGACTGATTCTCCTTTTCTTGACCACCATCACAATCAATACATGACTGAAGGGAGACTTGCTTAATTCTGAAATAATAATAGAAACATTGTTAACAACAATAACAAAAATTATGGACCTCATTAAGTGGCAGGAAATTTTTTGTTTATTTGTTTGTTTGTTTGCTTGTTTGGCATGGGCAGGCTCTGGGAATCGAACCCAGGTCTCTGGCATGGCAGGCGAGAACTCTTTCACTGAGCCACCATTACATGGTCCACAGGAAGACTTTTGCAATATTATTTTTCCCAATTTACAGAAGGAAAATCTGAGATTGGGAGAGATTAAGCAACAGCTCCACATTTCCGCACTTTGTGAGCTACAGAAGCATGATTTGAACTCACCTGTCTGCCCTTAGATCCTGGACCCACTCTTAGGCACACTGCTCTGCTGCCTTCCTGCCTGATCTTAATGTGATCGACTACTAAGGGGTAAAAAGGTTTTGAGAGGCAGAAGTAGCCACCCTTTGCAACAAAGGGGAGAGACTAAAAGACAAAATAACTGAGATTAAGTTGGGTTTGCTGGTGGGTTTTCCAACCCCCAAACTGAGAGACTCAAGGGGTTGAGAATAATGAAATGGTCAAATCTGAAGAGGACTGCGACGCTCTTTTCTGTTTCGCATCACGGATGGCATGACAGGGGCTTCATAATCCAAAGAGGTGGAAGTTTCCAACTGTTAAGAATCACATGGGAAATCAGAAGACAGGAAATGTTGTTGTACTATCCTGAATGGTAGGCCCAATAAGGAAAACAAATTGCTGAGTGTTGTTCCCTCTCTCCTTGACAGAGGAAGAGAAAAGAAATCACCAGTCAGCTTCCATGAACTCATTATGATGTATGTCCTGGAGGGTGAGTGGTGGCGCTGACTGAAGAGAATGGTACTATGTTTTGCTAAACACAGACTTAGGTGCAGGAGAGAAAACTTCTCTATGTTTTTCTTTTTTTTACAGGAATGAAGATTTTGGTTTATCAATATGAAGTGGTGTTTTAGTTCATTAAAACTGCTGAAACCAGAAATAAGCTAGCTATTAGCATGGGGATTTATCAATTTATGGGATTATAGTCCTGAAGCCAAGAAAATTTCCAAACCAGGGCATCATCAAGACAATACCTTTCTCCTGATGACGCACTACTGGCCATCCAGTACTCCCTTCTGTTACGGCCAGGCACATGGCAGCATCTGCTGGTGCTTCTCTCCTGAGTTTCATTGCTTTCAGCTTCTGGCTGCTCTGCCTGTGGCTTTCCTTCTGGGTTTCTATGTGTGTCCTTCTCTCTTAGCTTCTGGGTCTTTCTGTCTTTTATCCTCTTACAAAACTAAGAAGATTAAGACCCTCCTGGAGCATGCCTCAACTCAAATGACCTAATCAAAAAGTCCCACCCACAATCAGTTTATATCCCCAGGAATGGATTAGCCTTAGGAATATGATTTTCTGGGGTACATACAACTTCGAACCTTCAAAAGCGGTAAATGCAGAATCAACTTTTGATGGATGAAAAGGTCCCAGTGGTATCACTGAAAAGAAGCAGCATCTGTAAAGCCACTTGGGATCATATGCATTGATTACATCTAGTCCCCTGATGGCACGCTTGCCTACTTCTGATTGCTGTTTGGAGTTGGGACAGCAGGTGGAAGAATGCATTTGTTCATTTTTAATGAAGATTCAGAAGATCACACTTCAAAGTTGCTTTTCTCTTTTACCTCTCTTACTATGTGCCTGGGAGACACTTGATTAAAAAAAATCTTGAGAATGGGGACATTTTCAGGGACAGAGGCAGTCATGTGTTTTTAACTTAGCTGAATTCCCAGTGTAGAGAATAACCAAAGGGAAATAACTAATTAGAAAATTCAGCAGATCCTTTTATTAGGGTATGGAATTAACTCTGATGTGGGACTTTTTGCTATCCTACTTAATGGAAGGCCTGGCCGATTTGTATATGCTATTAAAACAAAACTAATTATGGGGCACATTCTTTTGCTCATACTTCACATATTTTGGGACCAAGGTCTAGAGAAATAGATAGGGGTACAGCATGGATCCTTCCCACAATGAATTTATGAAATGATGAGGGAAATCATAGAAGAAATAAATGATTATAGAGCAATATGACTATGGGGTAGAATGGAAGTTTGAAAAAGTACAGACAAAAGGAAGAACTTATTTTACTTGAGTAGCTGTGTTTTAGGGAAGCTGGGAGAAAAGTTCCTGCAAAGAAATGACATAATCGAGGCATTTCTGATACATATCACCTGTTTCCTAAGCTTTAGAGAGTAAAGTATTAGAAATATTTCCAGGTAGAATTCTATTTACTCCTACTTCTATTACTTATATGGTCCTACATCTTGAGATGAAAAGAGTGAGAGGGAGAGAGAATAAGGAGAGAAAAATATATGAGATCTTTGGGATCTTGTTTCTGGCTTAGTTAATAACATATCATTAATTCACTTGACATGTATTTGCTTAATTCTTATCACATGCAATTGTACAATTTTAGGTATTGAGAACACAATAGTGAACAAAATAACCTCTTCCCTCCCTTGTGCCCTACCATCATGCAGCCTTGTTTTAATATGAGAGAAAAATGCAGGAAAACATATATAAATTAACATATAGTGTGATGAAACATGGTGATTACTTCTATGGAGGAAAATGTAGCTGAAAAGAGGCATAGTGAATACTAATATGTGTGGGGGGGTGTTATTTTATATTATACTATTTTATGTTAGATGGTTTTTGAGCAAAGACCTGAGAGATGTGAGGGGCTGAGTATGAAGATGTCTGAGGGGAAAGCATTTCAGTGAGAGGAAACAGCATGATCTATAAGTAGGAAAAGTTTTCCTTTGTTTTAGCAACAAGTTGGTCAGAATATCTGGGTCAGTGGCCTGGCCAGCTGCAGGAGGTGAGATCAAGAATACCAGGGCTAAAATCACATTGAGTTTGGAAGGTCACTGTAAGGAGAAAAGTCATTGTAGGGACTTTGGCTTTTACTCTGAGTGGGAGGTTAATAGTATAACAATTTAATGATTAAAAGCTGCTAATTCCCCTGCAAGTTGCTTAGCCCAACAAATAACTCAAACTCTTTAATCATCTCCATGGAAAGCTTTTCTTTTAAATTATTTGGTTCCAACTCTTGCAACATGAAACAATCTCCAAAGTAAGGTATTCTCATTGAAATCAGTAAGAAACACTTTTAATTTTACTACCTGGAGCTGTTATACCGAATATTTAAAGGGAAGATTAAAAGTATAAGAATCAGTAATTAGTAATTAATTGGGTTATGGAAACATCAACACCAAGGTCACTGGTTCAAATCAAAGTTGTGGAGACATAATTGTTAACATCTGAAAGCACTCTAGTGGAAATTATGGTATGGAGCTCTGTCTCAGCCTCCTTTTTTTTTTTTTTCTGGTCAAGAAGCATTCATATGCATAAGGCAAGAATTACCCTGCTTTTGATATTCAGTGGTATGTCTGCGGGAAGCCCCATTGTAGATGCTAAGGTTAAATGAATCTGGAAAATACTTTAGCACAACACATAATCAAACATTTTCTAAAATGGCATTACAGTGTGTGCTCCCTAGTTGATTCTAACTCCATTATGCAAAACTCACTGAAAAATGTAATGCAGAACATGATGATTTGATTATGTAACAAAACTAGTTCAATGTTTTCATTAACTGCACAATATTTTTGCACAATTAAGATAATTGAGTGTTGAAAATATACTAATTTATTTAATCCTATGAGGCAAAAAATAATATTGAAGGAAATAATGATATTGTTAGGCAGCCTGATTAGAAGAACAGAAGGAAAAAATCTTCTTGCTAATAGCCATAGTTTCAATTTAAATCACAATAACAATGACAACAAAAATTCCAGGCATTTTACTGGCTGAAATATTTGAAATGAATAAAGTGGTTAGACTTTACAAAGTCCAGACGGGTTTGACTTTTGGGTAATACATGAGAAGTAATACATGAATTATCTAACTTTCTGACTCTATTATTTATCTCTAAATCTCTATCATTTACGAAGGGCTATGTTGGGTTTTGCTAGGATCCAGGCCCATGTAGAAAAGAAGGATGGAAAAGGGGATTGACTGAAGCAAAGAGTTGCACTGATTGATGTCAATCAATAAATTACCATACGGCCTTTTGTTGAGATAGAGTGAGATGTTGAGATGATCTGAATGAGACTATTATTGGAATTTATAAAAAGTAAGCAGCAAAAAGACTAAATTAAAATGAAAAAATTTGAGAATATCAACTAAAATTTTTTAAAAATGCAGTAAATACTGAAGTACAAACATTTGGGTAGTCATTATTATATAAGTAATAGTCTTGCTGAATAAAATATTTATACCTTGTCTCATCATACTACTGCAAAAACCACACATAGGTCTAACTGTTAGCTTTGTTAGTGTTCTGAGATCTCATATAAGGCAGTAAATTCTTGCTGAGGAAAGATTTACTATTTTCAATATCTGTCTTTTCATACACAGATAGGCATATATGTATATATAAATATATATATGTACAAATATACTTGGTAAAAAACTGTAGGAAAACCAGAAAGAATCAGTGAGAATATATACTCATTCTTATCAAAATTTAACAAAATGATTAACCAAATGATTCTGAAATTCGTCTCAAGAGAGCAATGTGTAAGGAGAGCAAAAAATATCTTGAAAGGAATATAAAGCTATAATAAGTATAACACTTTAGCCTAGAGGGAATAGAATCAATTCTATCACAGAAATTAATATTGAAAAAATGGTATTTCAAATCAGTGGGGCAAGTAGAGATATGGCCATGTTTAGTTTTGGCAGAAAAGGGAAAGATTAGATGTCTACACTATGAGATTGTTAAATCAAAATTCATTGGGTTATAATAAAAACTTGTACACAACCAAAATTTAAATAATGACCTAAAGTAACTGAATGATTTTATATATACTTGGAGTGAAGAAGGCCATTGTACACTTAAAACCAAATATGAAACCATAAAGGGAAAGATTATAAATTTGAATAAACACTAAAAACATAAAAATGTAGGGGGGTGCGAGGGTAATTCTGTTGCAGAATTCTCACCTGCCATGTAGAAGACCCGGGTTCAATTCCTGGTCCATGCACTTCACAAACAAATAAAGAAACCAACAGAAACAAACATACAAAAATTCAATAAATGGTGCCGCAATAATGGGATACTTACATGGAAAAAAAATGAAATATGACCCCACCATACAGTATACAAAAAAACATAAAAAGAACATAAATGCAAATCTCAGAAATGGGAAACTATGTGCAGAATTTATGGCAGATCACAGATGAATATTATTATAACATTATCACAAGAATGAAAAACAAACAACAAAAGATGAATACCCTTAGAGAAAAACGATCACAGATATAAACACATTTATTTAATTGTTTTAAATTAAAAACAAGCAAGATACACCCTTGGCCTGGCAAACATTAAATTGACAAAGTTGTTGGGGTTTTTTTGTTTTTTTAAAGCACACAAGCAGGAATAAACTTAAATACTAGCAAGATGAGAAAAAAATGAATTTCTTATTTACTTCAGGAGAACAATTTGGCCACTCAAGTAAAATTCTGAATATAAACATTTGATCCAGCCATTTATAAATACATTTATCCTAAGGAAATAATTAAAGATATCTATAAACAGCGCATATTTGTGTGTATATATACTTAGGCATAGATATTTTAGTAGGTGTGTAGTGGTATCTCATTGTAATGTCAATTTGCATTTCCCTAATGGTCAATGAATGCTGAGCACTTTTTCCATGGGCTTATTGGCCATATGTTTTCCTTTGTGCAATATATGTTCAAGTCTTTTTACATATACACACACACACACATATACATGTATTTGTGCATTTATGTAATACATTTTAAATAGAGGCATAATTTGAGTACAGTGCAATCTAAATTCCTTCAATGCTCAATTTAATGAATTTTGACAAATGTGTACAACTACAGAATCCATACATTTTGTCTTTTGGTCAATTCTAGCCACACTCCAACATCCAGGGAAATCACTGTACTGATTTTGATCAATATAGGTTTGTTCTGCGTCTATTTTCACTCTAAATGATGTTTTTCAGGTTCATTCATGTTGGTGTATCAGTACGTTGTAGTATTCTCTTGCATTAACAAAACACAATTTGTTCATCTATTTTCCTGTTAATGGATATTTGGGGTTCCCATGAATAAAGCTGCTATGCAGAGTCTGATGCAAGTCATATTGTGGACATATGTTTTCATTTCTTTTGGGCTAACACCTTATGAATGGAATTGTTGGGTTATAGGGTAAAGTTGTTCCATTTTCCATTCCCATCAACTATTTATGAGAGTTTTAGTTGTACCATTTTCTCACCGACATTTCTTGTTTCCATTCTCTTAAAAGTAGCTCTTTTAATAAATATGTAGTGATATCTCATTGTGGTTTTAATTTACATTTCTCTGATGGCTAATAACGCTGAACATCTTTTTCTAATGTGCTTTTGCGGCTATTTATGTGTCGTGAAATGTCTGTTCGAGTCTTTTTCCAATGTTTTTTCCTCTGTAGGGGAGTGGTGTTTGGCTTTTCACTATTGAGTGGTAAGATTTGTTTATGTATTATGCATTTAAGTCACATATAAGTGTTGTGAGTACTTTCTCCCATCTCACATTTACCTACTCATATTCTTAACAGTCTTCTAATGCTCATAAGTTTTTAGTTTGATGGATTTCAAATAATTCTTTTATCACTTTTAGTTCTTTCTCTATCATATTTAAGAATCTTTGCCTACTCCAATTTTGTCAAGATATCCTTTTAAATGTTTTCTTGATTATGGTTTTAGCTTTGAAGTTTAGCTCTATAAGACACATAAACTTAATATTTGTGTAGGATATGAGGTAAGGATACATTTTTTCCCATGTAGTTATCAAGTGTTTCAATACAATTTGTGGAAAAGACTTTCTTTTCTTGCCCTGTTGAATTGGTTTAGCATCTTTTTCAAAAATTATTTAATTGAATATATGTTGGTCTATTTCTAGAATCTTTATCATTTCCCAAAGACATATTTGTCTGTAATTTTGCCAACAATATACTACTTTAATTACTATAGCTTAATAACTTCTGAAACCATGTATTGTAAGTCCTCCAACTTTTTTCTTATTTTTAAGATTGCTTAGGCTATTCTATGTCATTTGTTTTTCCTCATGAATTTTAGAAAATGTTCATCAATGTACAAAAAAAATCTGCTGGGATTTTGATTGGGAGTGCATTGAATCCATTCATCTTTTTGAGAAAAAAACTGTCACAATAATATTATTGCATGTTCAACAGAAAAATGGTTTATCTCTCCATTTATTTGTCTTTAATTTATCTTTAAAAAATTCCTCGTAGTTTTAGAGAGTTCACACATTATTTTATATTTATTTCTAAATATTTCATGTTTTTGGATGCTATTTTAAATGTTTTATATAAAATTTCATTTCAAATAATCTGTTGCTTATAAACAGAAATTCTAGAAATTAATTTATTTTTCTATTGTTAAATTTACTTAATAGTTTTAAAGTTTTCCTTATAAAAATTTATTTTTAGGGCGGCTGCCATGGCTCAGCAGGCAGAGCTCCGACCTGCCGTGCTGGAGGTCTGGAGTTCCATCCCTGGTGCCTCCTGCCCATATGCAAATTAAAAAAAAAAAAAGTATAAAAAAAAATTTATTTTTAAGGTGTTTTTTTTTATAGACAATTATGTAATCTATAATGACTCACTGAGTCCCACTTGAGAATTCTTAGTTGAGAGAATCTGGCCTGGCAGCTCAGGTTGGGTTTCCATTTCAGTTTCAACCAGTTGTGATCAGCAGGATGAACTCTGATCAATTAACATGGAGGTTGGGGAGTTAATCTTTGAGTATTGCTGTTGTTTTAAATTTGTTTATGATCTTTCTTCCCAATTGGGATACAAGTCTTTTGAGATCAAGGGTCTGACTACTTTATTCTTTGTTTTTCGCAGTATGAGGGGAATTGTACAGCACATAAAATGTTCAACTTAAGCTCAATATAGAGTGGGGAAAGAGTAATCAGTTTAGGAAGCAGAAAATCTGAAGGTTATTTCAATGGCATTTTCAAGTAAAAGAGTGTGTGCTTATGAAGTTCTTGTTGATAGAGACATATCTTGTGGTAAGTCTTGATTGTTCAGTATGTTTTAATCAACAAATATAGGGGAAATGTTAGAGAAAGAACATTTGAAATTTCTTTCCAGAGTGCCATTAGCAAGTTTTTATTTTCTCCTCCCACCCTTCTTTTGCTTGGTCTTTTCTTCCATCCTTCCTCCTTTTTTTCTTTCTCTTCATAAAACTGTATCAGACACCTCCTACATAGTGGGACTAGGCACCGTTTACCAAAGCTCCAAAGAAAGGAAGGAAAAAAGAATCTCATTCCCTTATAAAGCTTACATTTTATAGAGGAAGAGAAACAATAAACAAATAGATGCAGCACAAGCATGCACAAATGTCTAGGCAGTGATGGGGCAGTGGAGACTAAGTGGTAGAAGTAATGGTAGTTGCTGTTTTAGCTAGGTTGTCTTCAGGTCAAAGCCTGGCTCCTTGTACTTGAATGTACAGATAGAGTCATTTCATTACAGATATGGGGAAAGAGCAGGTCAGTATTCATCAGTTGCTAGGACTTTGAGGTGAGACATGCTGTTCTGTTCACCTAAACACAAGGATGCTACAGCAACTGAAGCAGAATGAAGAAGGGGCTGAATGAGGGGAGATGAGTTTTTAGTGGCAACTGGTAGCAACATGATACAAAGCATTACGGACCATGAAAAGGGCTTTGAGAATTACTCTAAGAAGATAAATTATTAGAGGATGTGATGATTTGGAGCTGTATATAGCCCAGAAAAATATGTATTATTTTAAAAACATGTTCTTAAATATAATCCATTCCTGTGGGTATGAACCCATTGTAAGTAGGACCTTTTGATGAGGCTACTTCAGTTTAGAAAATGTGGCCCACCTCAATAAGGATGGGTCTTAATCCTATTACTGGAGTCCTTTATAAGTGGAATGAACTTCAGACAGAGAGAGAAAGAAATTGAGAGAGAGAGACAGAGAGAGGCAGGGAGAGAGAAAGCCACAGTAGGCAAGAGGCTGAACCTGGAAGAGAGATGAGAGATTAGGAGATGTGAGGTCATGTGCCCTGCCATATGACAAGCTAAGAACCAAAGATCAGCAGTAGCAGCCAGCACTGGAATATCAGTCTTTCAGGAGAAAGCATCACCTTGATGACTTGACTTGGACTTTCTTTTTGCCTCAGAACCATAGGCTAATAAATACCTATTATTTAACTGAACCATTTCATGGTATTTGCTTGAGCAGCTGAGGAAATAAAAACAGAGCATTTGGAGCTTAAGAAAGACTTGCTCTTATTTATGTCTTAAAATGATCACTCTGGCTGCTGTGTTGAATGAACTGTAGATGAATAATAGGGCATGTGAGCAAAATTGTCCAGGTGAGAGTGAATGTGAATTTTTTGTTGAGACAGTGTTGGGGTCATGTGAATATCTTCTGATGTAGCTTCAAACTTCACTAGATTAGTATATATAGGATACAGGTTTAAAATGTCTACTGTCAATTAACAAAAATGCATGTTATATATATGACATTATGATATTCAGGTAGAAGGAAAATGAAAATATCATGGTGTCTTTTAATCCCTTAAGTGGTTGAATGCATAATTATGCTTTGTGCCTTTTTGATCATATAAACTGATATAGTAGTTATAATAAATAACTTAATGTCAAAGTTATAATTTTAAAACACCTCTCAAAGTATCAAAAGTTTATAAAATCATTGATATAATGAAATGAATATGGATGTATGCTAAGAAACTGTTAACTTTCATGTTGAGTCTTTAAAGTAAATAAACTGTCAGAGATTATTACCCAAAGAGAACATCCACAAGGATAGTTATGAAGCATCTTTCTAAAAGCCTCACTAATGAAAACATAAAGTTAAGAGAATTCTACAAAAAAGCTAGATGAAAATATGGGGATCTATGTGGTAGCTGTTGATGCACCTCAGGGGAAGAAATTATTTCATTTCAAATCAAACATGATACAACAGTTACCTTTTTGTACTGTTTACGCTCTCCCAGTCATTGAACTTAAGCACATTGTATGCTTATATTCTTTAATTTTCTGCCAATTTATGGCTGGGGAGAAGAATGGCATAGCTATTCTAGCTAAGTAGCCAATTCTTAACTGGGAAACCAAAAGCATGATTTCATCAGCTTAGTGTTAAAATCATTGAGGAAATAATAGGATCGCATTCTTCCTATTGATCCTGGAGAGAAAGAGCTGGAAGATATTTAGCTGTAATGGAAGAGAAGGCACTAATACACTACAGCCTTATATATCATTTGTTTATTTCCTGCAGCTGCCTTCCAGGAAATGTGTGTACTATCTAATTGGGAAGGTGTCCACCAGCAATTATATCAGATGGAATCCATGGGATCCAGCAATTATAGCAGATTGCATTAAGAGCAAATGGATACTTAATAAGTACTTCTTAATGATGATGATGATGTTGACCATCTAAGGGTATTAGTGGGACATTAACAGTGAATACTAGACTATTTTCACTGTTATTTTTAAATAGTACTACATCTGTAATATGCCAACTTACATTCCAATTTTGCAGTGAGAAAGCATCCTTTTCAAGGTCTCACATATGACAATGTGCCAGATATTGATAAATGAACTAAGCAATTTATAGTAGCTTGCTTCAGCTGGATGTCATATAAAGGGCGAATAATAGTAATCATAATTTCCTCAGAACACATTTCTATGACCATTTAAAATTAAATATAAACATTAACTAATTTGGCCTCCTAGAGTCCAAGAAAAGGTCATTGCCTCCAGAATTAAATTTTATCTGCACCTTACTAAAAATGTACCATCTCACCCACAAGACTTCCACATATCCAAGTTAAGCTCAACGTAGAGTGAGGAAAGAGTAATCAGTTTAGAATGCAGAAAATCAGAAGTTATGTAAATGAGATTTTAAACATTTCTCTTAGAAATGAAAGGGTAACTTGCCATTGTAAAGTAAAAATGACTCTCTTACGAATTCAATTGTACTTGTAAAATGCAAAAAAAAGTCATTTGTTGGATTTTATAATTTTTGACAATCAGTATAATCATCCTAAATTCCTAGTAAGCAGGGGTCACATAGAAAACCTCCTAAAGAACTAACATACACAAAATGCTGCAGAGAAAAATTGAACTGATACTGCAGACTTGATTCGGTGAAACAAAACACTAATTTTAATAAGATATCCTGACTTAACTGAATAATGATCAAATTAAAATATAATCTAGTGAAGTTCAGACTTTTTTCATGAGTCATAAAAAAAGCATGGGAAGATGAAAACAGTTTTCCACATTAATGCCTAGAATGATCTTGATCTCTTTTCAGTAGGAATGACAATTTTTAGGGATCTTTGTAAAATCTGTGGTAATGGATATTTACAGCAATTGTGTATTTGAGGTTGTACACATGTTGTGAATGTCTGTGTGTGTTTCTCTGAAGTTTTGTTTGATCCTCTAGTTGTATGCGTATATTCTGAACTGTTTTCACAACAATACACCCACATTCTAGGTATAAGAAATGAACTGTAATGTAATATTCATACATGCCCAGAGTAGGAAACAGGGGTTAAAGAGAACACTGGTTTTTGGAATTAACAATCATAATGTATTTATTTATATAACTGTATTAGGGTTCTCTAGAGAAACAGAATCAACAGGGAACACACAAATATAAAATTTATAAATGTATCTTACGTGACCGTGGGAACACAGAGTCCAAAATCCGCAGGGCAGGCTGTGAAGGAGACGATTCCACTGGAGGGTCTGGACAAACTCCATGGAGAGGCTCCCCAGCTGAAGCAGGAAGAGAGCCTGTCTCTTCTGGATTCTCCTTAAAAGGCTTCCAGTGATTAGATTGAGCACCTCTCATTACGAGAACACACGCCCCTTGGCTGATTACAAATGGAATCAGCTGTGGATGCAGCTGATGTGCTCATGATCTAATTCTATGAAATGTTCTCATTGCAACAGACAGGCCAGCACTTGCCCAACCAGACAAACAGATATCAACACTTGGCCAAGTTGACACATAAACCTGACCGTGACAATAATGTATGACTTTTATAGATTCATGAAAGAACCTAATATGAGCATATATTATAGCTCTTGGTGAAATTTCTGTTTTTCTATGCAATTAATAGCAATTTCTTTCTTTCCTAACTTCACTTTCAAAATAATTATCATTACGTGAAGTAATTTCTTTATTTATCATGATACTATGGAGAGCAAGATTCTAACGCTGCTGGTCAAGTTTTTCATTTTTTTTCTATAATCTCTCATAGGAGTTACTCACTCTGAATACGTATATGGTGTTCCCTAACATTCCTACTGTACACATAAACTTTGTGGTTTTTAATATTTATTTTGCTTTAATAACTGAAGTGCATCCCAGGGATCTTTAAGGCCATATAAGAGGTCTCATACATTATCACTTTGATTTAATTTCAAACTCTGATTATAAGACAATTTTAGCATTCTTGTTTATGACAGCTACATAAAGCTCCTTCCTTTTACATCACCACAAAACCTAGTTATTTTTGTGACTGATCTGGAAAGTGTAGATTTTCAACTATAAATCTGTACTTTCAGCTCACCTTTTGGTGGTATATTTTGGGAAGCAGTGCATTCTATGTAAGTGAATTTTCAGCCTCAGAGAGAGGGACAAGTAAAAGAAGAAGAGGAGGCATAACTTGGGTTTGGAGGGCAAGATCTGAAAGTCTGTGTACTTTGAAAAAGCACATTCATATTATAATATGTTTATGTATGTAACAGAAGAAAAAAAGCTCTTCATTTCATAAAATAAGTAACAGAAACTAAAGCTCAGCTAAATCTTCTACCTGGTGGGGATAAAAATGAAGAAAACTTCTACATTCTCTCATTCATTAGTTCTCAGTGAAAGGAATGTATTAGCATCTGGACTTTGCCAAAATTTACATTATTTTTTAAGGGATCCATAGGTCTAAAAAGTTACAGATTACCGATGCAATTAGCACTTGCAGAGGCCAAGAATATAGGTGAATATCTAGCCTGTATATGTGAGTACTGAAAAAAATGATCAAATTTGTTTGTTTTTGATTCCCATATAGACTTACATTCGGGAGTTCCTCAAGTAGGTCTTTCCACCGGACTTTACCATCCCTTGACACATAGTCATTCTGCCGCTTGGAAGCACCTAGTTACCAGAGGCATACTACCTACCAAGGCAGCCCATTTCATTTTTTCAAATTGCTCCAGTTATTCTGTCTATTGAACTAAATTTGCTTCCTTACAAGTTTCTTCTAGGAGTCCCAGGTCTGACCTCTGGATCTGTACAAAATTATCTAATCCTTCTCCTTGACAATCCTTGACAGCTGAAAGCAGCTAGCATGTCTCCCTAATATTTTATTTTCTAGACTATTTATCCATCAGTAAAATAAGATTAACTATCCTTGGCCTGCCTCATCTCAGGGTGGTGATGAGAATAAGGTGAGATAATAGATGCAAAAGTATGTCAAGAATACAAATAAAAATGTGTGAAATTTGTCATTGTTACATATGAAAACTAATAGATATGAAATTCTCAACCTTCAGCTAAAATATCTTTGACTATGTCTTTCAATTGTTTATACTTGTGCATTCCTAAGGTGAATTAATTAGTGCTTGGATAAAGGAGTCAGTCAAAAGGACTTTTAGAGATCAGAACAAGTAATCATTAGGGCGGGAGTGGCACGTCAGTGCAATCTCCAAGAAGGATAGAATATGTGCCTGAGGAGACTCTTCTGACTTCCTCCAAGCCCAAAGAAGTTGATTAACTGAGCCAAGGGGCCTTCTCTGCTCAGGACAGTTTTCTTTACAATACGAAAATTGAAACCATAGGCACAGTTAATGTGATATAAATCCCTCAAGTCCTATCAATTTTGGGATTAGACCTATCACTGGCACATGCATTCCAGAACCAGACTGTCTAGATTTGTCTAGCTATGCCACCTGCTAACTGAGTGATCTGAGGCAAGTTATTTAACTTTTTGGCCTCAAATTCCCTATCTAAAAAATGGACATAATAATAGTAACCTAACAGATCACTGGAAGATTAAAGAGGTTAAATATAGAAAAGTACATAGAAAATACAATACACCTGTTATGGAGTTCAGTAAGTGCCAGCCTTGATGATGATGGTGATGATGATGATGATGAATTGCTCAGCACAGGAGTTAGAAAGGGCATCTTCAGCTATACACTCTACTGAATTTGTGCACAGGGTTCTGTAGTGGTCAACCACTGGAGTCAATGGGCACGAAGCTGGTTTTCCTATCCCTCTCATCAGCTCCAGACTGTGTGGCCTTGACAAAGATGCAATGTCATGCCCAGGAGATGACTCATTCATTGGAAAATGCATGCAGATGATCTTGACTACTGATTATACTCTCACTATCTCACTTTTCAAATTGCTCCAATTCAAAGCCAGAAAATAAGGGTCAGTCATTTTACATTTGAAAGAACATCCCATTCAGTGATGCCAGTGAATTTTTCCAGAGAGAGAAAGGAAAATGAAACCACTGGTTATTAGCCTTACTAACGCTGTGCGAAATCAGAGGGGTAGAGGTGTTGAATGTGCCATGCTCATAAATGTACAGGATCAAGTTAGCACTTTTATTAATAATTCATATTATTTCTTCCTGATCTCACCTTTTGCTGCATAAATTGCTTCCAAACTTCTATTCCAAGTAGAAGAAACGGATATCAGAAGTTCTGCCCCTAATTACTGTTTGCTTTGTTTCCCTGTGGATTTTTCATTTGAACACAATTGAAAGTAGGATGGGGTCCTTGTTTCAGGCTTCACTGAGGCACAGCCTGTTCACTAAGGCCCATTCTGAAAACAGTAGAATCTATTTGGTTCAGCTGCCAGGTGTTGTTGAGTTACTTCATTTTGCTAGCACAAGATCACATGATTTTTGCAGTTTTTCTATTTTTATCCTGTCTTGTTTTTTCATAAGGTCTTGCTGATGGATATAATTTCTTCTGAATTTTCAACTTAAATAATTTTATTTTATCATTTTTGGTACTTTTCTGATGTCTTCTAATCAATATTGCCCACTCAAATTATAATAGAAAAAATCAAAGTATACTGTTGAATTTTCATGATTTGATTTTATTCTCCATTTTTCTAATATTGAACTTCTCTTTTCCTCATATTGTTTAATCTCTAGCTTCCGTAGTCTACTGGACTCACCATGTTGTGTTGCTTTCTTTTGTGACGCAGAATCATCTGTGTGGTGGTATAAGGCTGTTTGTAACCCAGAAAAACATGTTCTTAAATCTAATCCGGTCCTGTGGCAGTGAACCCCATTTTAAGTAGGACTTTTCAATGGGATTACTTCAATGAAGGTGTGGTTCACCTCACTTAGGATGAGTATTAATCCTATTACTGGAGTCCATTATAAGCAGAATGGAATTCAGACAGAGAAAGAAAACAGCCATGGGAAACAAGAAGTTGAAATTCAGTGAAACCTGGAAGAAAAGGGAGAGACAAGAGATGCTGCCACATGCCTTGTTATGTGACAAGCTAAGGACCAAGGATTACCATTACCAGCAGCCAGCCCCAAAATGCCATAATCTTCTGGGGAAAAGCATCATTCTGATGATGTCTTGATTTGGACTTTTCTCCGGCATCAAAACCATGCACTAATAAATTCCTATTAAGTTGACCAATGTGTGGTATTTGCTTGAGCAGCCATAGAAACTAGAATAATCTGCATTCTACAGTTGGGTTCATGAAGGTCAGAAGCACCAGCAGGGCCCTTTTACCTCTTTCACCTGAAGGCTTGATAATATCTTTTATTGGGTCTGCATAGCTTGTAGACACCTTCTGCCCTTAAGATGGTTCTATTCTGTTTTTCTAATTTTGTGGTTGAGATATTAGGCAGGGAATGTCCCTTACTTCCTTTCTCTTTCTTCCTAATAATCATTCCATTTCCAAGCACATAATCCATATTTGGTGGATTTCTGCAACCTCACTGAATTGATGGTCTACGTGGCAAGAAATGCCATCAGAAGGTAAAATGCCAATAGTGGTAACTGGTTGGACCTGCTATCAATCAGAAAAACATGGCTTGAATAGGAACTTGCATACCTGTATCAGGCCTTAAAAGATTATGTGAATCCAAGCAATAGGATATTTATATTCTGAATTTAAATATCCTAAATTTAATTTAATGAGACTTTTTTTTTAATATAGAAATCTGTTATACAACAAAAACTAATAGGAAATTTTAAAACAAACACCAGAAATTCTGAGGCTAAGGAGGAAATCAAAATTGCATTTCTCTGTATATTGGGTTCTGTATAAGAACCCAATATATCAAAATTTAAGCAATATTTTAAAGGTATATACAGAGAAAATATTATCACATAACATTATGAAATATTAATTCATTTGTAAAAATAAAAACAAACAAGAAATTTATATTAATGAAAGTAAAAACAAACAATAATAATTGGAAAGCAAAGAAACAATAAAAGTGATTAGGTACACCACAATAAAATAAACACAGAGATAATCTAATCAAGAAAAATCCAAATTATGGGTTACAAAGGAGGTATGAGTTCAGTTATAAAGGAAATTATTTTGATATACTGTTTCGTAAAACTCTGTACAAATAAATCAATAGGTTGATTTGTACTGGAGGAATAGTATGTAATGGTAAAGCAGACAGCAAAAAGTTTTAATCTTAACTTTGTGTCTACCACTTTCTAGTGTATGGACATGGGAAATTTATTTATATTATCTTTGATAATTTATATCATCTTAAAAATGAGAGACATTAGAATTGGATTTGCATCATCACATTGTTCAGAGGATTGAATTATATAATGCATAGAAAGAATTTCACAAATTCTTGGTACATATTTTGTGTCTAATAAAAATTATGTATTAGTGGTAATGGTAATAGCAGTGTTTTATAGGCTTAATATTTTACCATCCACTGACTCGGATGTTCTTCATATGTTGCTTTATTTTTTGAATTGCTTTACTCTTATCTCTTAGCATTAAGAATGCCAAGAAGCAGGCAGATTAACGTGGACACTTTGAAGAGAAGAAAACCCAGATCAGTAATTAGCCAATTAAAGGCACATAACTCAGCCCTACGACATTTCCAAGTTCCATCTCCAAGCTTTGTCCTGTCTTCTCCCTTGGTCAGCTGTCATGTCTTAGGGAACTTACCTAACAGAGCTAGATATTGGCAGGGGAGGGAACACATCCACCTTGTTGGACTTGTCTGTGTCTAGGACCTATGCTGTCAGTGCTATCAGTTATGGTGACCTTCTTATCTATTTTCTTGGCACAGAAAATGTCATTTACAGCTCTAGCAGATGCACTTTTGTTTTTCTGTTTAGCTTTCTGGCATCAATGATCCTCCAGAGAGGGAGGTCTGGCCATACTGCTCCACTGCAAGTTTTGAAGTGCCCTGCTGCCATTTTGACCTGGCTGCCAACTTTTGGAAATCTTAACTGTAAATGCAAGCTACACCCCCATGTGCTCTCGCATTCAGTGCATAATTTCAAAGGGGACACAATTTAATTCCTGCCAGTTCTCCCCACTCAGATTATCCTTCTGAAACCGAAATTCCTAAGCACTTCACACTCCTTCTTCCCCCTATTCAGTATCTTTCATACAAGCTCTAGGGGCTTTTCTAAAGTGGTAGGGTTGGGTAAGGGGCTGGTGCTTGTTAGGCAGCTCATGTTTGATTTCAAATCATTGATCTGTCTACTCATACTAATTTTCAAATGCTTTAAACTATCATCAGAAAGTGGTTGAGATAACAGGGCAGAAAAGTTAATACACGTGGCAAGTAGTACACAGGTGGGAGAGTGATGGCAATGGGATCATAAAGGTGTGCTGGAGCTAAAATATGAAGGAATTTGGATTTCATTCTGATTGCTATGGGAAACATGTTAAGTTTTAAGTTGGGAAAGCTTAATCTGATCTAAGTATGGACTCTAAAGACAAGGGAGGAGGCAGAAAAGGTCTCTGAGGATATTAGTGAGAAATGAGATGATCTCTAGATTTAAGAAAATTAAAAAGGCAAGCCACAAGGGGAAAGTATTCATAATACACATCTGACAAAGGTTTTGTATTCACAGTATATGAATAAATCACACAAATCAATACTGGCATGACAAACAAACCAATTTAAAAATGGATAAAAGATTTGAACAGAGATTTCATAAAAGAAAAAGTATAAATGCCCAATAGTCATACAAAAGTGTTTATCTCATTAGTCATTAGGATAATGCAAATTAATAGCACAATAACATACCATTTCATACCCACTTGAATGACTAAAATAAAAAGACTAATAATATAAATGATTGGTAGGAGTGTAAACAACGAAAACTATATCATATTGCTGATAGGAGGGTGAAATGGCCAAATAAGTTTGGAAAACTAGCATTTTTCTTATAAAGTTAAATGTGTATCTATCCTATGACCAAGTAATTTCACAGCTAGATATTTACACATGGGGAATGAAAAAATATGTCCAAACAAAAGATTTATGCAAAATATTCACAGTACTATTTTACTTGTAAAAACTCCAAACTGGAAACAGTCCAAGTGTCCAAAAACATGAGAGTGGATGAAAAAGTTGGAGTGTATTCATACTAAGGAGAAGTACTCAGCAATAAAGAGAAGCAAACTGTTGATACACTCAAACAATATGAATGAATCTCAAGAACGCATTAAGCAAAAAATGCCACATATGAAAGAGCACATGCTGTGTAATTCCATTTTTACAAAGTCTAAAAACAAACAAAATTAATCTGTAATGAAAAAAAATCCATTGCCTCAGGTGAATGCAAGGTTTGACTACAAAAGGGCATGTAGTACATTTCTGTGATGATGGAAGAGTTCTATGACTTTGTGCATATAGCTGTATGCATCTATCAAAATTTTTCAAACTTTAACACTTAAGATCTGTACATTTCACTGAATATAAACTATACCCCAAAATAGACATTTAAGAGTTAAAAACACAAAAGTAATGCTGCTTGCATAGAGAGAGTCAGTGAAAATAAAAAGCAATCAATCTAATAAGAGCTGCACACTGAGTTAAGAGTGCAAAGCAACTTTAAGTCACTTTTGCCTACTTTCCAAGGTGTGGTAGTTAGGTTCAGTTGTCAACTTGGTCAGGTGAAGATGCCTAGTTATAGTGCTGTGGACATGAGCCAATGGCATGTGAACCTCATTTGTTCCTGATTACATCTGCAGTCAGCTAGGAGGCATGCCTACAGCAATGAATGATGTTTGAGTTAATTGGCTGGTGCTTAAATGAGAGAGCTTAATGTAGCATAGCTCAAGCAGCTCAGCATACCTCATCTCAGCACTCCCAGCTCAGCCAGACCTTCGGAGATGTAGAAAAGAATCACCCTGTGGAAAGTTGCTGGAACCCAGAGGCCTGGAGAGAAGGCCAGCAGAGATCACCCTGTGCCTTCCCATGTAAGAAAGAACCTCAGTTGAAAGTTAGCTGCCTTTGCTCTGAAGAACTATATGTCAACTAAATAAATCCACTTTAATTGAAAGCCAGTCCGTCTCTGGGGTGTTGCATTCTGGCAGCTAGCAAACTAGAACACAAGGGAATAAATAATTCATCTCTCTCTGAAGAGGAAGGCAAGCATGTGTGCCAACAACCTGTAGCTTAGTCTCCTAATTCAGAGTTCCTCCTAATTCAGTGTTCCTCTGGTCAGTCAGGAGAGACACCTAAAGGTTTGAAGGGGTCACCATCAAATGCGCGTCTCACACAGCTTGTGATGGAAAGTTTTACTCACGTAGAGAAGAAATAGAGCAAGATCAGCTTCACTAGTGAGCATTGGTTGTCCATAGCCAGAAGATCTCACTCCGTGGCTGGGACAGGGAGGTGTTCTATGCACAGCACCTCACCCCATCTTGTGTTTGTGTGCTGATATAGTGGAGTGAACCCTGCTTTTCCCCACCAGGGACAGATATGCCACCCGAGTGTGAGCTGGGTGTTGTAAAACGTGCACACCCAGGTTCAGATTGTCTTCACTGAGCATTTACATTTGCTCTGGGGCAATGGGGGAAGGAAGTTCCTCAGCAGCCCCCTTATCTAAGGATTGTGTTTTGTCCTGCAAGGCTGACATGCCTGATCCTGGCACAGGCTATATTTGTGGGTCCTCAGGAAAGGAGACAGGTTGTATTAGGACAACCCCCACCACACTCTTCTATGATATCAACTTGCATGGTGAGATAAATATCTCACCCTCATCATTTCACCCTAAATGGATAAGAGTGTGGGGATCTATCCTTAAAATAGTGCTCTGGCAACAGCTTTTGCTGTGAAACAAAATGTCTATGGCCCAGAATCTTGTATTGTTTAAATACATTGTATACATACTTGCATATAAAACAAGCTAACTTGTCAGCGTGTGTAGTAGTCAGGATTCTCCAGGAAACAGAACTGATAGGATATATACATGTGTATCCTATATATATATATATATATATATATATATATATATATATATATATATATGTAAATATTATGAGATTTATTATAGGATAGGATACATATATAAATGCAAATATTATGAGATTTATTATAGTAATTAGATTTTGTGACTATGGATATATCTGAATTCTGTAGGGCAAGCCACAAGTTGGGAACTCTGGTGAAGGTTTTTGAAGAATTCCCTAGGAAAAAGTGGCAGGCAATAGTAGAGATGGAAATTCTTCCTTCTGAATGCTGAAATCATCAGTATTCCATGGATTAGTTGAGACTTCTCTCATTGCTGAAGGCAGTCTTCTTAGTGGATTGTAGATATAATCAGCCATGGATGCAATAAACTTACTGATCATTTAAATCCATGAAATATCCTCATAGTAACAATCAGGCCAGTGCTTGCTTCACCAAACAACTGGACACCATAGTCTAGTCAGACTGACACATGAACTTACCATCAGAACTTGCAAGTGGTGTAGTCACAGACTCTTGCCTGTTTCAGAATTCACATGGAGATCCTACAGTAATAGTGTTATATTTTCTCAAGAAATATATCAGAACCCTGGATCATGACCTTTGTTCTGAAGCCAGAGGACCCACAGAGTACAGCAAATTTGAGGGATATTTCTAGCTAGTATTTAAGGGGTCTATGAAAATTTAAAGCTAAGTGCTTTTGGGGAGAAATATACAACTCTGCAACAGCCTTACAATGTCTCCAAAGTTCAAATAAACCTGTTAGTTGCCTGTTTTACTGCCTAGACCTAGAAAGTTGCCATCAATTGTCATAGTGATTTTGTGCTAAAAAATGAGGTGAAGGGTAGTAAACAGTGTCTCATTTTTTTCTCAAAGAGAGGAAAGTGCATTTGGTTTTACACTTAAACTGATTTATATTCTTAAGCTGATTTATATTCTAGTCTCTTAAAACCTTCCTTTTATTTAAAACATATGTACAGTCTCAGTGCATCTAATGGTTTCTGTTCTTACTGCTTCTGAAAGTAGGATATGCAGGCAATTTAATGATGAGCTTGTATTCAGGTATATTTCTACTATCTTCAGGTATAGCTCTACTATTTTCCTAAAAGTAGAGCAAAACAATATAGGCATCTCTTTATAGCAATTTGTAAAAACATTAGGAAATCTGAAGCCTGCTATATCTTAATATTTTTAGGGAAATACTATCTATAGTGATTGATACTACATCTTCCCAATATAGTGAGATCTTTCTTCACAAATCCCTTTTTCTTGGCCAATCCTCCTGACTTCTAGGCCCAACCCTCTTCTGAGAGGAATTTCTTAACCTGGATGTATTGCCCCTCTGATGCTACTCCAAAGGCATTACAATAGTCCTTCATTCTACTCTTAACCAGTGAAGCACATAATTTCAGTACATGGTACCATATATTCAATCTCTAAGATTCAAGTCCTGTAGTCCATTATTCCATTGGCTAAGGAAAACATGGTGGTTTCACAAATCTGCCTACAGCAAAATCTCCTTTATGAGTTAAGGGAGTCGATAGAACATAAAGTCACACTGGGGAATTTCTTGGAATGTGAATGCATTTAGAAATGTAGATAAATATGACTTTAGTCTTGAAAATAATATAACTTTTGTGCTTATATTATTAACAATTGAACAGCTGTCATGGGGGCAACAATCAACTAAATGTTTAAGCAGTTACTTCATTTGTGCAACTCACCACTCTAGTGAGATAATTGTTTTAATGACATACAGAGAGACAGAATCTTATAGTGTTATTCCTGTTTATTTTTGGGTCCTAAACACATGCTAAAGCAATATATAGGACTTTGAATTCAATTTTGATTGATGACCTCATGTTCATTTTCAATCTGCTTGTTTTGTTCGTAGAGAACTCGAAGAAGTAAAGTTTCAGATCTACTATGTATTTTAAGGGAATTTATGAAGCAAAAAGATTTTTTTTTTACAGAAGGGATTTTTCCATATCTCTTTTCTTAATGTCATTTCCTACATATCTGTGATTATCACATCTCTGATAAAACTCTGATGTTTTACGAAAGAATGAAGTGTGAACACAATCTATGCAAGAACAAAACCATGGAGTATCATTCTTTTCAGAAAGGCAAAATAATCTCAAATCGCCTTAAATTCTAAGTGATATTATCTGGACTGGAGCACAAAGATAAAGGGCATCATAGTGTCCTTTACAGCATTCACTGATTCACACTCTGGGACTGCTTGAAAGATTTGTGATAAGTAATGAGATAGTAAACTAAAACTTTCTTTTTTTCATTCTATTATCTATATGAGCACTTAAAATGTCTAGAAAAAGTTAGCCTATCTTCAACAATAAATATCAGTGAGATATTCAATTGTCTTTAAGCCACCAGGATTACTTCATGGAACACAGGAAATTTTACTTCTATCTTTTAAACCACTAGAGAATTTACTTTGGTCAATTTTTTTTTTTTCCAAAATCAGAGCACATTTTCTCATAGAAACAATCTATAAAGAATTGGTAGGTCAACAAGTTGGTCTCTGAAAATTGTCGAGGCCACATTTTCCTCAAGTAGAATATTTTATTAGTACTGCATAGAACCTATCACTGTTTGTATTAATGTATCTATGGAAAAATAAATCCAAATTCCTTCCCCAGCTTCCCCACTCTAGACCTTTCCTTATTAATGGGACTGGTCAGTTACTTTCCTTTTAGTGCAAGATTGTGGGAAGTGACCCAATAACTAGCCTTGGTGTGGCAATCATCGTGTGCAACTGAGACATGAAAGACAGTGAGAAAAGAAAGCGAGTGGTCTGAAAATTCTGACTTTACAGCTCTTAGTATATATACTTCTTTATGGCTGAATCCACGGCATCCTTGGAGTCAATCTTTATGCTTCATTTTCCTCAGGACCTGTTCATTTTCATGAGCCTCACCCCCCACCCAGACTCCCTTGATTTGCAGCAGAATAGAACTGATTCTCAGCATTTCTTTCCTATCCTCTTCATCCTTTATGAAGCATTCAGTACTTCTGGGACTTCCCTTTACTCATTTACATATATTCTGTCTAGTGACCCACTCTTTATAACATTGGCAACACTTGGGAGAATATATGCTGTAAAGATTCCCTTCTGAAAGTTCTCTTCCTCCCTAAACCTCATTTGATCCTGTAATGTGTGCTTTGCAAACTCAACCAGATAATTCATAAAGCTACCCAGATACAATGGTTTGAAATAAATACCTTGCTGATCACTGCCATGTGAGGGTACAGGTTCAAGATGACAAGAAATTCTTTTTTCAAAGAATATTCATTTAACGTACAATCTCAATATTTTTAAGTATTGAAGATAAATCTTATAAAACTTTTTATTAGCTTCCCACACCAACACCATGCCAAACCAAACCAAACATCTATACATAGAGATATAAAAGGTGATACCGGCTGGTCTTCGAGTATCACATAATTGAAACCAGAACCATCTATTTTGGAAAAGGAAGATTTACCTAGAGTTATGAATAAAGGGCTTCAAACATTTGGTGTGCAATTGCCATCACGTTCTTCATTTGTCTAGATATCGTTATATGGGCTAATTCCCTACTAGTTGAACTATTTGGGAGTCCATGTTCACCTTCATACAGTGCTTCTGTGCTCTGCAAATTAATCAAGAAATCTGGGGAATTAAGAATAAATAAATAAATAAGATTTCTACCTGATTTTCATAGCCAAGTGAAGAGAAAACATGGTCATTCCCCTTCTACTACTGCTGCTACTGCCGTTCATCCCCTTTGCTATAAGATTCTGCCAGGGCCCTTCCGGCCATCAGGAGTGTGATTCAGGGGATCCACCCTGAGTTGCCCTTTAGCTCCTACCTCAGTGGTAAACCTCAGAGCCCTTTGCTGTTGGGTTTTCTTGTTTAAGGCCCATTTCACTTAGGAGAATTCTTGGCAAATTGGTTCAGTCTAGGTACCCTGTGATCTGTCTGCCTGACCCACAGTTAACTCACACAATTTTGTCATACAAATTGTGTGCGTATATGCAGGTCCACTGCTGTCCCTTCCCACTGCCATCTTTCTTCAATTATGCATTCCCCTATTCAAAACTTGGTGTTCGATAGTTTAGTAGTTAGAATGCCCGCCTTTCATGTGGGAGACCTGGGTTCAATTCCCCAACCATGTGCCCCCCCCAAAAAAAGAAACGTGTTGTTCGAGATTGAATCACATCTCCCACAAAATGAATGTTCATGCCCTAACCCTGATCTTGAGAGTGTGGACCCATTGTAAATAAGATCTCTTCAAGAAGTTACTTCAGTTAAAGTATGGTCCAACTGAATCAGGTTGAACTTTAATCCAAATTACTGAAGTCCTTTCTAAATCTTCTGAGAGAAACCACTGTCTTGCAGATTCCTTAATTTTGGACTTCTCCTAGTCTCAAAACTGTGAACCAATAAATAATCATTGTTTAAGCCAACCCACTGCATTGTATTTGTTTTAGTAGCCAAGAAGCTAAAACACATGGGGTATCTTAATTTGTCCATTTCTTAAGTAGCCATTAGACCAGAGAGTAAAATGTCAGTTTCCCTTCTCCCAATACACTCCATCTGTATGGGTAATTCTCTTGAAGGACTTCTCAATTGACTAGGTGTGCAGACTGGCATGCCTCTGCCCTTCCTTCCTCAGGAAACAAAGGGGGAAGTCTCTGTTTTCTCCACCAGACTAATAATTTCAGACTACATAGATACCTACCTCCCCTGGGCGTTCCAATTGTTTGCTTATAGATTAAATAATCTGGTTTCGGAGTAAACAATTTAGTGATGGTTATTACATAGAGCAAGTCTAGTCTTTTTTTTCTTCATTTCTTAGTGAACCCTGAAGAGAGCTATGTGGCTACCATTTGTTGTTATTATTATTCTCTACTTTGTGCCTTTTTTCTTTTTTGATAACCTAAGTTTTAGGACCTAGTTCTCAATTCTGGAATGCCAAGGAAAGCCATGCTCAACATCAGACATTTATACAAAGTTGGAAAGGTCCCAAGGGAACAGGCTACGAAGGTTGATGAAGATCCTGAAAGTAAGCTGAGTACTGAAGCTCATTGAAATTCCTTTATGGCAATATGGCACTATGATGTGAAGAAAGTCAAGGTAGGAAGAGAGAGGAAAAGACCCATTGTGTGCATTAGGCTAAACCCCTATGAAGTAACTGACCCTTAGCAAACATTCCAAGAAACTCCCTCTACTCATAACTTCCGGTAGCCCCTTGCAAAAGTAAACCTGTCCCAGCTCACATGGCAGTCCCATGACTGTCCTGACATCCACTGGCCAGCAGCTACAATCTTCCAATAGATCCCCTTATCCAACATCTGCTCTCCAGGAGTTATAGCCCCAGCAGCTGCCAGCTTGCATAACTCCCTGTTTAGCCTGCCAATTTCTCCCTCCCAAGCTAAACTATGAAGATCTACCACCTCCCTTTCCCTAACCTCACCAACCATCCTATATAAGCTGTACCCCTTCCCCAGCTCAGGGGTGTCATCATCTTATTGCTCAGCCCACCTGCACAATGGCCTCACAATAAAGCACCTTTAATCGAGTTTTGGTCTCTTCTCTTCCCTCTGAGTTGAAAAACCTATCAGTATATAAATACTTCTTAGAGGACAAGAAAGACAAACAACAACAACAATAACCACAACAATAAAACCCAGACTTCTCTGACTCCCAGGACAGAACACAGGAGTAGAGTCAGCCAGCTACCCTGGAGCTAAGCAGTAAGGAAAGGGGCCAAATGCCCAGAAAGGGGAGGATTGCATTTGGTGGGCTGAAGAGGAACATGAACCCCCTGCTCCTCAGACTGTCCAATCCAGATTGATCACCATCTGGATGTCCTTCAGTGTCAGCAGAAATTTATTGATGACGGCAGATTGAAGAAAAAGAGATGAACTTGAACATTTCCTTTTTCCCTCACACTTCTTCTCATACAAATCTCCCCTCCTCTTTGTTATCTCACCTGGGACACAGGTTCAAGGGAGAGGAGAGCAAGGAACAGCTCTTTTGGACATTGCCAGACTGCAAATGTGACATTCCTTTCCTTTCTTACCATTTGGGTCTATCTGTGATCCCGTGTCAGCAAACCAGAAGGGAGTTGAGTGGTAGTGGTAATAATAATGGTGATGATGAGAGGTCAATGCAGGGGTAGTTTAGACAAGCTTGTACAATCAAAGTAGATTGTACTTTGATCTTAGTTAAATACCAAGAACTGGTTAAGATTCTCAAGTTCTTGCTCTTTTTACTAGAGCTGGGTTTCTAACTTGAGGCCACTTTGTGAAATGATGAAGCAGTTCAGTCAAGAGTAAACTGATACCAAAACCTGTGTGTTGTAGGACATGGCACAGGGGAGAAATTTCTGGCTTGAGGTGGAAGAAATGACTTGAGGAAAGATCGAGCTGACACTCTGACTGACTGTAAAGGCCATTGAGCAAGAGAAAGTGAAGCCTGCAGAAAGGAAATTAGACCTGAGTGTGCTGCCCTCATCAGAGATTGTGAGGCTTAGCCAGAGGTAAAGCTACTCATTTCAAAGTAAACAAAGTAGGTCACAGCTGAGACAGTCATCATTTTCTAGTAAAGCAGGGATGTCTGAGCAGAGTGGGAAATTTAACCATCCAAGGGACTTCAGAAAGGGGAACAGGAAAGTGTGCCAAAGGTGGTAAGGAAGGCTGATTGGAAAGTTTTGCCCATGTTGTCCAGCTGTGAACTTACATATAAAAAGATCAGAACTGCAAATACAGAGAAGAAAGGGAGTTTATAAATTATGTGTACCAACCTCCAAGTTAATGTTATTTTATATTATAAAGAAAAATATTTTATTTGAAATTAAAATTTTCTTTCAGGGCAGCCTGATGTGGGAAATTTTTATGCTGTTAAAATAATAGACGGTCCTTTAATTTTAGCTGAAAACTTTTGTAGGTCTTGCAAATGCAAAATAAGGCTTGGAGCTCAGTTCAGGAATTGCAATTAGGAGTTGAACACTCTGCTTAGTAGAGTGAGAAGAATTTGAATTCCTGGAGGCAGCACAGGGGTGAAGAGAGAAGACTGAGAGAATGAAAGAATAGCTTACACGATGCCAGAATTGGTGGAGGAGATGAGAATTGAGGCAGGGGTTTGGGGGAAGAAGGATGACTTTGGCTTAGCAAACTCAGAAGCTGGAGCTAGAACCAAATACAAAGAAGAAAAGGCTGCCTGGTCTCTCCACTACCTGCTGTAAGTCGCTCTGCAAATGTCAGTTTATCTTTCTTTCTCACTCTCCTTAAAAGTGCAGCTCTCCCCTAAACCCCAGTTGGCCCTCCCAACACTACTTCCTGCTTTACTTTTCTACATGGACAGGCACCAGGAAACAAACATGGGTCTCCGATATGGTAGGCAAGAACTCTACCACTGAGCCACTGTTGCCCGCCCGATACTCATTTTCTGATGTCACATTTTGGTAGGTAAGCTCCAGGATAGCAGGGACTTCTGTCACTTTTGCTCACTGACATATCCCCAGTTCCTAAGGGTCCAGACTAGGCACTGTTGAATAAATAAATAAATGCATGAATGAATGAATGTGAGTAATCAAACTGGTCATTTGAAAATAGGAATGCTATTTTTCCAGCCAGACTGAAAGAGATACACTGATGAAGTTAAGTAAAAAACAAATAAAAATGAAAGTCCATTAGCAAATATGAATTACAGCCTCTCTGCTTTTATGAATTCAAAACCCCAACCAATACAGAACAGTAGTCACAAGCTGGACCTAATTTCTAGGAAGGAAATTAGAAGCTTATTTTCTGTCTCTCCATTGCCTTTGAGCCCGTGTCATGATACAAGCCAAATGTTGTCCGTCAGCCTGTTAGAACATGTGCTCTTATGTGCTGCCACACTTTTTATTGCTGTCCCCCCGAGTTAAACTGCTCTATTCTGCTGCCTTGCTATCTAGGGCTAGAGATAAAACTGCTCCGTTGCTGCTGCCATGCAGCCTGTCTCCTGTGTTTAAATGCTTCCTATCATGGTGTTTGCATCTGACTACATCTTGGCAGCTTCCAAATGAGATTTAGAGGAAAGAAGCAATGACTGGGATGATGACCTATCATTCTGCAGAACAGTGAGGGGGAAAGAAAGGTACAGCTTTCAGTTTTCCTTCTGAGGAATAATTCTACCACACACGGAGAAAGGATTCCTAGCAAGCAATATCATGGACACAGCTGTAACTGGTCAACAGATGCGCTCCTATTATGTACATTCCCCAAGATTATGGGATTGGATAAAATTAAAGTATAAAATAGATTGAGACTTTTTTTTTTCAAGTGAGAGGTAAATGGAAGCCACAACACTCTCCTGTTCTTTGTGTTCTCCCTTTTCAGAGAGTGGCAGATGTTCTGAGTTCCAGAAAATTGAGGCAAAAAAAAAATTGCAAATGTCTACTAAACCCTGAATAGTCTTTCATACAAAACTGCAGGAGCATTGAAATTTGGAATTTCCAATAAGTTATGCATATTAGCATAATATACATATGTCTTTTTTTTTTTTTTTTTTTTTTTTTTTGGTGGTGGTGGTCATGGGGCTCTTTAAGCCTTTTTTGATGTAAGTCCACGTGGCTCTCTATACAAGGGGTGTGGAGCAATATGTGATACTCATTCACTGAAAAGCAAGCAGAGCACCAGGTAAAAGTTAATTGCTATTAGCATATAAGCCTTATCTCAGTGAAGATTTAGGGCAGCATAAAATAATACATAATTTGACTTTTTTCCATTCTCTATATTTACAATATGCCTAAACTACCCTCCCACTTGTATGGTTACCTTTTATTTTTATTTTATTTTATTTTTATTTTTTCACATGGGCAGGCTCCAAGAAGCGAACCTGGGTCTCCAGCATGGCCAGCGAGAACTCTGCCACTGCGCCACCATTGCCCCCTCTATTGGTACCTTTTAAAATGGCTTCTGTGATGTTCAGATATTCAGAAGGATTCTGGAAGTTTTCTCAACTTTTCTATCATATTTTTTTCATTGTTTATAAAATTAGAGGACAGAAAAGAAAAGATGTCATAGGAACCATTGTCAATATTTGTTTTGGGTTCTATTCATTTATAACAGAAATAATGTTATCTTGAAACATAAACTTTTAGGGCATGTATCATGGCATAGGTGTTTGAATAGTGTTTAACATTAGAAGAAGATATTAAAGGTCAGAAATCATTTAATATACGATCCGCTATCAGTAAGCTCCAGTGTAAACTGACCATTGTCAATTAAGTTATAGGCACTCAGTTCTTTTTTTGACTATTGAGGGGATACATATGTCAAGCAATCTTAATTGAGAAAGTTAAAATTGAAACCAGCAGTAATACCAATTTCACATTGAATTTGAGGAATAAATGTCAAGCATCGTGGAATAATCTGTGCTTCGAAAAAACCATGTTTCCACATTTCCTCTTCTGAAAGATCTACCTGTCATTATTTGATATGAGTCTAATCCTGTATGGCTGTCCTGTCTTTCTAGTGCCCTCTACTGGACTACTGTTGATTAATATGTAAATTCCTAGTCCTACACATTAGCCTCTGATTTTATTTGTAAGTCACAGAACCAAAAGGCACGGCTGAGAGGCATCTGAGAGTTCTATCTCTGTCCCTTAATGGGGTCATAACCATGCCACATGAGAGACATGGAAATCATTTCTGTTTTTCAAGACTATTAGAAAAGCAAAACGATTAAAAAACTATTTTGTTTCATTTTTTTGGCCTCATATCTCAGCTGCCTTAGTGAGCGTTCAGATTACTTAAATTACTGCACCTGCTATAAGTGCCTTAAGGTTGCGGTAATCTATAACGTTACATTTTATCCCTTAGACACAAAAAATGTGGCTTTCATTCAAGGCAGATAGAATTTATCAGTGCAATATAAAATCTGCAAACATATTTATCAACATCTTTTATTTTCTAACCATGGTAATGGGTAGAATGCACAGATTGGAGATGTTGACTTTCTGCTGTTTTATAAATACGCTTTTTTGATGGTAAGTACCTAGATGAAAATACATGTACAAGTTAGCATCATATGTTGCCTTCTGATGAAATTCATTCGGTTGCCTTTTGAATAGTAGAGTAAAAATTTCCTTTATTAAGCTGAAATTTAGTATGTAATATCCATCAATATTTAGCACATGTTCATAACACAGACTTTATTGTATTTGTTTATGTGCAATCAATCTCCAGAATATTATTAACAGGCTATAAAATAAAGTGAGTGGAATACCTGGCAAAATGGTTTCAATGGACTCTTCCTGCTCTGTCTTCCTCTCTTTTGGTTAGTGGTAGGATTTGTTTATTGAAACTATTACATGTGACAGAATTTAGCACGTTTAAGAGCTGCTTTTGACTGAGCTTTGACTCTCAGAACACGAAGTACATATGAATATTTATAATGTATCAGCGCCTGGCAAACCCGTTCTGTCCCTTCTGTTTCTGAAATCTGCCACGGCTGCTCAGTGGTCTCTTCCCTATGGTCAAAGAATTCTACCACTGCTACCCCAGCACCTTTCCTGTGAGTTTGTAACTGCAATACCCTAATAGCATGAACTTCCTGATGGACAGAACGCTTGCACAGTAAACATTTTTGAAGTTACTCTGTTATTTTTTTACAGTTGCTGTTAACTGCTGCAGTGCTGAATAAAAAAGTGCCACAGCAGTCATGATAAAAGATCAATCCATGGTAGCTAAAAATGTTTTAAAGAAGCCAACAGGGATCATCTCCCATTTCCATAACCAAATGTGTATTACACGAATGTAGAATATAGACATATTATAAATGGTATTGCTTTGCCTCATTCTGCATAGCCACTTTTTGAAAAACATGCTATTGCACTGCAAAAGCAATTCAGTGGAAAAGAACAGGGATTTTTATTTGAACTGAAAAAAGTAAATAAATCAAACCTTGTTCAAAGCTAAATGAAGACCAGCACACTGATCATATCTTTTAGAACCTCTGATGTTTAAATTTAGTCAGAGTACCAAATATAGAAAGTTAATTTCATCCAAATCTTCAAATGGACAAAATATTCGCTTGGACTCAGCAGGGACTGTGTGGGCTGCCAGCATGTTATGTGAGCAGGGAGGAGTTGAGTGCCTGATTCTTAGGCTACTTCAAGGTTGCACAGCCTTAATGTCAGATTCTGCAATGGAGTTCTGAAAGTATCTAAAGGGAATAAAGAGCCTATTAAGTTTCCAAAATTATTCTAGCTTGCAACATTTTCAACCACCTAGTCATGTTTATAAATTCTGTGATAATACACAGGAGAACAAGGATCTCAATGAAGAATCTTTGTAACTTGACTGGTGGGCTTTGCATTGTAATTTCTTCCAATTTTTTTTTTTTTTGGTGCATTATGTTATCAACCCATGTTTACTAATTGCATGTAGAACTAAATATACTGATGAAAGCCTGACAATATAATGGAAAGAGTGCTGAACTGAGAATCGAGAAAACAGATTTTTTTTTTTCTATTTCTGCCATTGTATGTTTCTTTGGCCTTGGAGCAAGGCATATTTTCATTTATTTTTATTCTTTTAAATAAACCTTTCTAAAACTACTCACAGCCTCATTTGTAATAAATATTAGTTGGGTTAAGATGATGAGGTTTCTTGAGGGTGTACATTGTCTTAAATTAGACTTGTATATCCAAACACATCATCAACATTTCTGCCTGGAAATCTACTAGGAACTCAACATTAACATGGTAACATGTCTGAGAAGAAAAAAAAACAAAAAAAATGAAAAACTTGATTTCACTCCCCTCATCTGCTTCTCACTCAGTCTTCTCAATCTCGGAACATAGCAAAAATCTTGAAATCTTCCTTTTTTCCCTCTATTCATTTTGCCCCACATATAATTAATCAAATCCTGTTGGCGTTACCTTCAAAATATGCCAAAACTGACCACTTCTCTCACACTTCAGAGGGTATACTTTAAAAGAAAAAGTATTAGCATGTTCTCATGAAACTCATGAACAATGTACAAATAAATATATACTATATCAGATGGTAAGAGGTGCTATAAAGAGGAATAAAGTGTTTTAAGTGGATATTGGAATTTTGTATAAAAAATTAGAGAAGACATCATTGCCAGGGGTACATTTGAGCAGAATCTGAAAGAGAATGAAAGCACTACATATGTGGAAACACTGAGAAAGTACATACCTGAAAGGGGAAACAAGTGTAAATGCCTTGAAATAGGAAGTGCCTGATGTGTTGGAATTAAAACAAGGAGGCCAGTCTGGCTGGAGTAACCTGTCCAAGTCACCTTTCTCTCTCTTCTGGACTATTAACAGAGTGTTCTATGTCATCTTCCTGCATCCACCCCTACCCATAAGATTTATTTCTCACACAAGAATTAGAGATGTTTTTCCAAAAATATAAATAAAATAATATCAATCCTTTATTTAAAACTCTCCCCTCGTTTCCTAAACATTCCTAAGCTACAATAATATTCTCACTTGCTCTTACTTCTCTGACCTCATTTCCTATCACTGTCCTACAAAGCCAGGTTGCTCCAGCCAGACTGGCCTCCTTGTTTTTCTTCCAACACATCAGGCACTTCCTATTTCAAGGCATTTACACTTGTTTCCACTTTCAGGTATGTTCTTTCTCAGTGTTTCCACATATGTAGTGCTTTCATTCTCTTTCAGATTCTGCTCAAATGTACCCCTGGCAATGATGTTTTCTCTAATTTTTTATACAAAATTCCAATATCCACTTAAAACACTTTATTCCTCTTTATAGCACCTCTTATCATCTGATATAGTATATATTTATTTGTACATTGTTCATGAGTTTCATGAGAACATGCTAATACTTTTTCTTTTAAATTGAGGATACCCCCAGTACCTAGAAAAAATCCTGCCATGTAATATTGTCTATTTAATATCTGTAGATTGACAGAATAATTAAGATTTAAATCAGCAAAACTTATTTTTGAAAACTTTTTAAAGACTAAAGTTGGAGGGAGTAAGAGCAAGTACATAAGGGCCAATTAGATGTAAGCTGAAATGAACTTGCAATATTTCATTCTTCAATTATCACAATTATATTAGTACCTTTTGTGAGCCAAGCCCTGTGCTAGGCACTGGAGTTACAAATATGGAAAGTACAGAGCCTTGATACATCTAGCAGAGGAAATGAAAGGCCCAACTATAATGCATGAAGAAGATAAGTTCTACAATTAAGATGAGAACAAAATTCTTCCAAATCATAAATGAAAGAGTGGTTACTTCTGCCCAAAGCAGCTGAGGGAGATTGCATGAAAAAGAAGACAGTTAAGCTAAGCAGTTTGGGCAGGTTGGTGCCTGGGGAGTGGTGCCACATAGGGGAGTGAATATTTCAAGCTGCAGACATAGCATGTGCAAATACACAGAGGTAGAATCATGCATCTAGAAAGGTGTCATTTGTCAAGAAGACTTCCCAAACTATAATAGTATCTGTGGCTTGTAACTTCACTTGACTCAGCAGTCAACCAGCTGCAGAATGCTACAGAAATACTGGGATCTCTGAAATAAAAGAAACAAATCATAGGAGGCTTCTACCTTTGGGAAAACCCCAGGCTCCCTTTATTTGAATGTTTCACAGGGCAGTAAGACAGGAGACTAATGAAGTAGGACCAGGACGCAAACTCTATCTTCAATTTAGCAGCAGAGCTTTATATCCAGTTGGATCCTGCTGCTAGTTGATTCTATATGGTTGAATCCTAGCTTGCTCTTCTAGTAAGAGATGTCAGTAACGGAGTCTGGCCTCTACAAGAAATAAATATCTGACATACAGGTCATATTTCATTGCTTCTTCGAATTATTTTTGTAACCCCAAATATTTCTCATTGATATTTTATTGCCTCTCTTCCTACTATGCAAGTACACAAAGCAGAGAGCTGGGGTGTTTTGAGAGGTTGATCAGCTCCCATTGTAAGATTCAAGACTTTAAACATCAAATTTTTATTGATATTTAATGTAATATTAATTGTCACAATCACTCTGGCTAGCCAATAAAATTGGGTTCGATATATTTAAGAAACTAGGGAATTGTATTACGTCTGGGTTCTAATCCCAGCTCTACAATTAATCATTGCATGTCATAAAACGAGGTACTTCACCTTTCTCTTAGTGTCTACATGTATCCAATGAGGAGCTAGGGCTGCATGGTTTCTGAAACTCAGCATTCTCTGACTCTAAGAAATAAAAAAGAAAAAGAAACAAAAGAAAAACAGGAGACAAATGGAATTGGAAATAGTTTACAAACATCATCAATGGTTAATCGAAAAGCACTGAGGTTTCTTTGCTTACTTTTTAAGTGGTTTTCATGAGATACATTCACATACCATATGATCCATTCAACGTAATACATGCATAGTATATTCACAGAGCTGTGCATTCATCAGCAAACTCAATTTTGGAATATTTTGATTACTCCAAAAAGAAAAGCTCCATATCCCACAACATTCATCTCTTAATCCCTCTATCCTTCCTCAGCCATACATAACCACTAATCTAATTCTGTCTCTCAGGATTTATTTTTATTTACATTTTACCCAAATGGAATCATTCCATATGTAGTACTTTGTGTCTGGTTTCTTTCACTTAGCATAATGTTTTATTTATTTTAAATATTGCCTTTTTAGATGTGTGCATCCTTCTCTTGCTCTTTCCTGATCTATGTGTCTGTAACTCAGCAACAATCCACGGTTAGAATGCTGAATTTATCGCTGTATACATAGAGTTAATGACATCTATATGTGTGTGTGTGTGTGTGTGTGTGTGTGTTGCGCGCGTGCATGTTATAGTCATTCTCTAAGCTTCCCAGGCAGGAGTGATTTAAGTCAATTAGGGGTGTCTTTACTATAAGTCAGAGCAAGCTTTGCATTTTCACCATGTCTACTCGGTGGTATTAGCATGATTTAAATATGTGGATGGTGGTCATTTCACGTCGTTGCTGCATTTAGTTGCTGTGGTGGATTGGAGCTGTACACACCTCAGAAGAACGTGTTCTTAAACTTAATCCACTTCTGTGGGTGTGAACTCAGTGCAAATAGGACATTTTCATAAAGTTACTTCAGTTACAGTGTGGCCCACTCAATCAGCATGGCTCTTAATCTTATTAATGGAGTCCTTGATAAGCGGAATGAAATTCAGTCAGAAAAAGTCGCAGGAAGCAAGAAGCTGAAATTCAGCAGAATTGGAAGAGAACAGAGAGGTTTTGGAGAGACCACCAAATGAATCGTCATATGACAGAGGAGCTAAGAACCAAGGCTCATTGGCAGACACAGCCCCAGAACACCAGTTTTCAGGAAGATGGATGCTTTGATTTGAACTTATTTTTCCTCTTAGCCTCAAAACCGAAAGCTAATAAATTCCCATTGTTTAAGCCATCCATTGCATGGTATTTGCTTGAGCAGCCAAGGAAACTAAAATAGTTGCTTTTATGGATTTTATAAAGAATTAATAAAAATCTCCATGAATCACATACCATTTTTCTGTGTCTGAAATGATAGGTAATCCTGAATAAAAACTCACCTTTATTTCTTTGATGGAATCTTGTCTCTTTGTTTCCTATTTTGATCCCCTGAAGCCAATTTTTACATGACAAGGCCAACTAGTTCCCTCATACCACTTCCCATTCCCCCACTTACCTACTTTCCAGTGGTATGTTTGGCTACAGTTAAGGCTTGGAATGACTTAGAAAAGGTTTTTCTGAGAATTTGCCTGTAAAATAAAAGCTCATTTTAAAATAAAGCCATTAAACAAATCAGCTAAAACAAAATTTGGGTTAAATAATATATTTGGAAAAAAGCAATGATGAAATAACATTAAAAAAAATGTCAGGGAGAGATTGTGCATGTACTTCTTTTAAAGGAAAATGCTTTATTTTTTATTAATTTTCATTTTTTGGTATTACCTTCATCACAATGGGTATAAATATGACATGCCATTTGTATTTTAGTATACTGGAATTAATTTCTTTAAATTAAAAAGATTTTAATGAGCAAAGATTTAAGAAAGGATTCTTTAGAAAGGATTCTTTCTAAAATCTGGTGTAATTATTAAAGTCATAATGATTTAAGAAAGGGATCTCTGTATACTAAGAAATTGGACTTTGTATAGAATCTTTTCAATATATTTTCATCTATATTATATTCACCTTTACAAAATCCAAAAATATCATCGCTCCTAGTTGAAAGCCTAGTTTACAGGATGTTTTAGTTTGCTAATGCTGCCAGAACACAATATACTAGAAATGGGTTGGCTTTTATAAAGAGGATTTATTAAGTTACAAGTTTGCAGTTCTAAGGCCATAAAAATGTGCAAATTAAGTCATCCAGAGAAAGCTACCTTGACTCAGGAAAGGCCAATGTCTGTCACATGGGAAAGCATGTGGCTGGTGTCTGCTGGTTTTTGTTCCTGGTTTTGCTGCTTCCAACTCCTGATTCCAGTGGCTTCATCCCTAAGTGCTTGTGGGCCTTCATTTAGCTTCTCTGGGACAAAACTCTGGGTTCTAGCTTGGTTAGCATCTCATTAGAAGGCACCAGGAGGCATTTGGTGGGCTTGCCATCTCCAAACATCCATTCCTAGGCACCTGCTCTCTCTGTTGGCACTCCAAGCATCTCCAAATGTCTGCATCTGTGCCAACTCTGATTCCTGTTTAGCTTCTGTCTGCTTTCCCTGCCCCTGGGGTTTCCTGGGGCTTCTGCATTTCCAAATGTCTGGGTCTGCATCTTCATCTGAAGTTTCTTCAGAATGTTTCCCCTTTTAAAGGACTACAGGAAAACTAATCAAGACCTACCTTGAATGCGTGGAGTTAGGTCTCCATCTAATCAAACAGACACACACACAATTGGGTTGTACCGTATTTCCATGGAAATAATCTATTCAAAAGGTCACACCCAACAATTGAGTGAGTCAATCTCCACGAAAACAATCTAATTAAAGGTTCCAACCTAAATAATAGGTCTGGCCCCACAAGATTGGATCAGGATTGAAAGAAAACGGCTTTTCTGGTGCATATAACAATTTCAAGATAACATACAGGATTATCTGTTTTATTCATTTGTTTTTTTAAATTTGTATAACTCAGTCCATTCCTGATAATACTAAATTTCCTGTTTTCTAGTCATGGTTTAAGCATATTTTAAATTTAAAAAATTGGGTTCTGATGATTATTTAAAGGAAACATATCACCTCATTGGGCCAGGTGTCGTTGCTACATGTGAAGGGATTATGTATCTTTAAATATATTATCACAGATCCTGCAGTCTCCTCTTTTGGAGGAAAAGGTCACATTTTCCTGACTGCAACTGGAGGGATTATTTCCAAGCAGAGTATCAGACTCAGTCTCATACACCTCAATTAATGTATTCCCTGGGGTAGGGGAATCACCTTCGTAATGAGGTTTATGTTAAAACACACAAATGAAATTTCTATAAAACATGCAAATCAGAGCTGCTTTCACTTACAGCTAGAAGACAAAAATACCTCTGAGAACAGCTTCTTTCTAATTCTGTTCAGTGAAAATAAGCAGAAGCAAATCCAGGTATAATTAAGATGATGGGACATTTTATATTTTTTATCTCCAATTCCTCTTCTGCTTAGACACCCATTCTGCCATCTCCTGCTTCGATTATGCCATGCTCCCTGTTTTACCAGGTTCTAATGCCCATCAGGAAATTTAGTTGATTGACTTATTGCCCATTGTGTGGAAAAATTTCAAATATTCTCCAAAACCAGCCTTAGAATCTTCAGAGTATCTGTGTTATTATTAAGACTATTTCAGTACCTCTTGGTTACCATTTTAAAGATGACTCCTCATTGGTGCCATTGGAATTCAGTTCTATAAGCACATTGAGCCATTTCAAGTCAGGCAACACTAGGGTTTCAGAAATGATACAGCAATTTCTATCCTCCAGGAATTCACAGGCTGCTTGTTGAGTCACTTTGTGAGCAAGTGGCTCACAGAATTGATAAAATACCTGAAATCTTAAATACAGTCAGTTCTGCTCTGATTCTTTGAACTTTTTTGCAGATGTGAATTTGTCTCAACAAATTGTTTCAAAGTGATTGATATATTAGAGAAGAACTTAAGCACAGTACAAATTTCACATTTGTTTATGTGTGAATTCCTCTGCCAGAAACACTAGGTGAACTCAGAAAACTGCACCCAGGGGAAATGAGCCACATAAAACTAAACAAAACTCAGACACACATACACCTCAGACATCAACCAGCTCCCACAGGTATCTGTGTATTATAAGCGAGCCACTCCCACTCACATCTGGTGGTTTATCTTTCATCCGAGTTCACAGAACTCTCCTACCACCAGCTCACAATGACACGCAAGCTGCTACGATTCAATCACTCACTTCCACAGCAAACTTCAGGTCTTTCACAATGTCAAGTGCCGTATATATTCTATTCTATACATATTTCTTAAACACTTAATGTTGTAAAACTGTGCTGCCATTTTTATTATGTGCCTACCTTTTTTTTTTGTTTTTACTTTAATGTGTCACTGATGAAATTTTAGAGTGTCACTTCCATGGGTTTTACCGCGTGATTTTGCACCGCACAATGATTTTTGCCGCTCGTATGTAGCATTGTAGCAGAAGTGATTTTTCCAAATGTCCTCCATTACTGGAGAGTCCCTTTCTTTTCTCTAGGAGGGCATTTAACAATGCCTTCTTTGGGTTTATTTTGAGTACTTTCAAGGTTAGATTTTAATTTAACTTGAGTTCACTTTTATCTCAGATTTTATTTCTTCCTCACACTAGACGCTGCTCACGTCAACTCTCAATCCCCACACAAAGAACCATTTTTTTCCTCAAATTTGAGAGCAGATATGAAATATCTTGAACATTACTCTAAAGGGTCTGGATTTATCGAAAAGGCATTCTTGAAGAATTCTAAGCTGGAGAATTGCCAAGATGATGATGGAATCAAGTCCATGGAGGTGAGGGATTTGCTTTCAAGTTTCAGCCAAGAGACTCTGATTGTGACTCAACAAACAGTCTGTGAATTCTGGGAGAATAGAGATTGCCTTATCGTTTCTGAAACCGCGATACCGGGGAGCCTGCTTGCCCGGGAGTGGCTCAATGTGCTTACAGAACTGACTTCTAACAATTGTCACGGCACCAACCATGATTATCCTTTAAAAAGGTAATCAAGAGGTACTGACATAGTCTTAATAGTGACGCAGATAATCAGCTTCTCCACTTAGACAAGGAAGTATTCCCACACATTTTAGAAAAATGTTTCTCAGTGAGAATTGAAACAAAAAAAGATCTTTCCTAACCAAATCTTAAGCTCGTTGAGCTTCTGTTTGTTGCTTAATTATGCATAACCATAAGGATATGATTGATAATCATTTGGTTCTCCAGAAAGCCAATTAATCAGAACATTCCGTCTCCTCATAAGTTTTCTATTTTAGTGGCTGCTGTGTATAGTTTAATGTCTTCATTCATTTTGCTGTTTTGACTTTTTAAAATCAGAATATTTATAATTATTAAATAATTCTCTGGAGATGAAAATATGAACGATTCATTCTTATATAAGATTAATACAGTTAATGCTAATGAAGGAAATGAAAATCAGAAGCAAAATGATAGAGACTATAGAATCACAAACATGGCCTCTCCAAATGTCTTCTCTGCTGGGTGACTCTGACTTCATTTCAATTAAGTGTGTATTACAGCTCCCCAGGCGGGTGTCCCATCTGCTCTTCATAGAAGACAATGCCACCCAAACTCCTGGCTCTCTTCCCTGCCAATTAGTCCCCTATATGCATTTCATATGAGGGTTGGAGAGCCTTGGATAGGTGTGAAAATTTCAGCCTTCTGCAGTTTTGCTGAAATCTGTTTTAAGCATATACTGATAAAAGAATAGAAAGAATAAATATGCAAACTTGGGATTTTTATATATGCTTTACATTTTTATTCTTAAATGGTTATCTGAAGTTGAAATGATATTTTTCCAGGATTAAAATAGATGAGTTACACAATAATAGGTTCATTTTTAGTCATACTGTCATCTTTCTCTATCCCATTTCTCACTGAAATTCAAATATGAGACAATTTTTTCCAAACATTGTTTAAATACATGTGGATATTTGGGTCCCATGGTGCTCACTGACTTCTTTGTATGTTCCAGAAGTTTTCCAGTTTTTCCAGGTATACTGCATAAGGCCCCAAACATTTTTTGTTATCTTTTTGCACTATTCTCTGGGGAAAAATAAAACCCAATTGGAATTATTTGGGCCGAATCATGCAGTTTCTAGAAAGCCTGAGGCGGGCAACCATTTTGCATTCAGGTAAAGCCACTGAAGAGTGAGAGTTCAAGCAAAATATTGCTGTGATATCATTGGTTGGGGAAGAGAATTTAAGGAATCTCAGGTTTACATATTAAGACACTATAATACGCCCCTAAAATAGATTTTCCTAGTGTGATGTTGCCATCTACAATATATTTACCCTATTTCCTACCTGAATGTTCAGTTGTCATGGAATAGGCATAGTTAAATTAAAGGTATAATGCTATTATATACTTATCTAGTAACTTAATAAAATGAGAACTCAAATCCTAAGTTTTATTTCCATCATGGTAAGACTACAGTAAAAGTTAAGCAGGGTCACTTATTAGTAATTATTTCTATTTTAATTTTTTAGGACAGTTATCTTGAATATAAGTATATAAGTTGTCACAAAGAGACTCAAAATAGCAGTGGTTCAAAATAAAACTATTGAATTTTAGTCTGCATGGCTGAAACTGCTCATCATTACAAAATCCCTTTATTTCTGCCATTAAGAGAGGAAAGGAGCACTTTTCTTTTCAAAATATGCTATCCAATTATTGTACACAAGTGTTATACCACCTGCAAGGGAGGCTGAGAAAAATAGGCTATGGATGGATAGCTATTTATTCAGCTAAACCCAAGTCTTCTATTATTCAAAGGAAGTAGGTGAGAATGGATAGGGGTGCAATCTCATCAACCCTACTAATTAGGTGCTTGTTAAATATGTTTCTGCAGATTGAATAGGGAAGATTTTTTTTTTAAAACACAAATCATGCCACTATCCTCAACTTATGAACATTCAATGATTCACTGTGTTATGTACCTACAGATTCCTAACATCATGTACAGGGCCCTGCAGGCTCTGGCTTTTGCCTTCCACTCCAACATCAGGCTCTGTGTGCTCTTCCTGGCTTACTGTGCTTCGACCACACTGACCTACTTTTTCTGTTCATAGACATGCAGATTTTTCTCACATCTGTTTCTTTGCTGTTTTATCCCCACTTTCAGAAAGGTTCTTCCCACAATTACATGGTTAACCGTTTCCTCATCTTTAAAAGTACGGTTCAAATACCACTTTTTCAGAGACCCGCTCACTACCCTACCAGATTTCTCCACACCACTTCACCATCTTTTAATTTGCTTCATAACTCTTGTGATATCAATTACTTTCCTGATTATTTACTTTTTCTTTTCTAATTTCTCTTCTACACTACCCCTGTGAGAGGGAAAATAAGCTCTTTTTTTTTCCTGATATAAAACCAACTCTGAGAATAGTTAACAGTTACTGGAACATATTAGATGTCAAGAAATATTTTTGGAAAAAGTAAATGCATATGTAATTATGGATGTATAACAATGTGTATATTATCTTTTAGGAAAGTTGTGTTGTCAATTAAAGTCTGCTGTTTTCTTAATATTATTGAGACTTAAAAAGGTAATATAAAGGATGGAGATCGAGTTCATCTTTTAACTCATCTGAGATGTTCACTGCCTCCTGACCCTAATTAGGTTTATGTAACCTGGTTCTATATAATAATAATAATAATAAACCAACTTTATATAAATAGCAATATTTTCTTTCTTATATCCTAACACAAATAACATAATTCTTATTTTAGAACTTTCTGAAGATGGAATGAAATAAGATAATGCTCTCAAAATTTAACTGTTACTCTCTTCTATGAAAAACTGTACCTTAATCCAGATGAAGCATCCACAAATTATTCTATGTGTTATTGTCATTACAGAGAACTCTTTACATGGGAAATAAGTAAATATTGGCCATATGGAAAAGTGTATTGGCTTAGAATGTCTATTGTAACCACAGCCATCTTCTAAGCAAAAAAAAAACACTACAAGCTATTTCTTGAACATAGACTGTGCTTTTTGTTCTGTCCCCCAAAACCTTGGCTACCCCTGATTGGATTAGATCAGATCCTTTTTTCACTAGGAGCTTTGATTGTGAAACACAAGCTAAAAACGTTAATGTAATGAAGGTGTAGCAGAGAAATGGACTTTTTTGAGAGATAGTTGGATGTAGTGATGAGGAAATCAGACTCAAGTGCATTTTAGAATCACTGGGACTGCAGTCAGAAATCTTCACTGCTCCTCAGAATCACCTGGAGGAGTTTTAAAAGTTTCAGTGCCCATGATGCATGTGCCAGTTTGAAAGGATGTATGTACCCTAGAAAAGCCATGTTTTAATCCTATTTGTAAAAGCAGCCATTTCTTCTAATACCTATTCGGTACTATATGTTTGAAATTTCCATTACAATATCTCCCTGGAGATATGTCTCAAGTAAGAGTGGTTGTTAAACTGGATTAGGTGGAGATGTATCTCCACCCATTCCGGGTGGGTGCTGATTAGTTTACTACAATCCTATAAAAGAGGAGACATTTTGGAGAAAGCAGGAGATTCAGAGAGAGCAGAGAACAGAGCCACAGGAAAGCCACAGCAGGGAACACTGTAGAACCATGAAGCAGAGAGTCCACCAGCCAATAACTTTTGGAAATGAAGAAGGAAAACGACTCCCAGGGAGCTGGAGAGGAAGCTAGCAGACGATGCTGTGTTCAGCGAGAGAGAAACTCCAACTGTGTTTGCCACGTGCCTTTCCACTTGAGAGAGAAACCCTGAACTTCATCAGCCTTCTTGAATCACGATATCTTTCCCTGGATGCCTTAGATTGGATATTTCTATAGACTTGCTTTAGTTGGGATATTTCTATGGCCTAAAAACTGTTAACTTGCAACTTATTAAATTCCCCTTTTTAAAAAGCCATTCCATTTCTAGTATATTGCATTCTGGCAGCTAACAAACTGAACAATGCATTCAATTCAATCAGAATGTCTGGAATGGGACCCAAACATTAATATTTTTAAAAGTAGCTCAGGTGGTCCAATGTACAGCCCCAAATGAAAATCACATGATGGAGCAATGGATGAACATTAACTGAGGAGATTAGAAAGTGGCCAAAGAACTCTAACCACTGCTGGATTGCTCAAATTGTATTCACTGTGAAGCCTGAAAATGCAACTCCTGTGTTGGTTTTCTTTGAGTGTTTCATTGGCCAGATGTCCTTACAACAATTCTCTAGTGTCTGAGGTAATTTGAGTTTCCATATAATCTTTCCAACCTAAAAGGATTAAAACAATGTGCTTTCAGCTAAACATGAACGTTATGTAATTATATTAAATAAGTAAAGGCCAAAGGGGAGAACCAAGAGTTATTGTCTTTAACCATTTGGCAGACACATTGCAGCTTTTTCAAGAGTAATATGGTGGTAAAAAAGATTTGGAGAACACTTTGTAAAATTGTTAATGTGTACTTGCACAAACACTAAATGGAAGATTGAAGTACCATATGAAACCATGCAAGGCATATTTTCCACTACAAAAATTTAGGAGTGTAATTTCAAAATAAGGAAAAAGTGTACGTGTCACAGAAAGAAGTCTTATGATTCAGAACTTAAAATTGAGAAGCTGTACATATTAAAAATTCTTTTAAACATCAATAAATGTACTATGATACAGAGTTTATATTACGGAATTGCATGATACTTGGTAACATTAAAAAAAGCTATCTTAATATGTAAATAACAGTTGGAAGTTTTATGCACCTAAATTCATTCATCCGGCTAGGTGCAGATGGAAAACATACTTTTGTATTTTAATTAAAATTAGAATGTGTAAGTAGTTTTTGTGTGTTCAATATTAATGGCAGAAGTATGACTTTAGTGCATATTTATTTTTTGTGATAAATGTAGACCTTAGGGCTGGAGTTGTGTGTTGACATCATAAATGGATTTTTAATGTTTTTAATTAAAAAAAAAACTTTTAAAAAGTTTCATTAGTTTTTAACCTGTTTCTTATTTTCCAAAGAAAGTATGTTATCACTTGCATAAATCAGTCAGATTTTCAACTTATTTGAAGGCAAACAAATTAGTGACACATCAACATTGAAGAAAATATTATATTTATTCCACAGAAGGTACCTATAGTGATTGCTGAAATTCATAGTAGGAATCTTAACACAAGTGGATTTCTTCAAGTTTACTTTTAATTCCATCATAGTTTTGAACTGCTTTTAATATCTGGGTTTTTTTTTTCACTCTTAATATCATAAGAAAAAAATGAAACATTCCGGATATGACTAGAACAATAGCGGCTTACATTATGATCTCTTGTTGACTTTGCTTACTTTTTAGATTAGCTATAAAATAGCAAAAGTAGAAGTGCATTTAAAAAGTAAAGCTTTGTATAATGAAAATATAATAAATATGGACCCATTGTAAATAAAAGCTCCTAAGATGTTACTTCAAGATGTTGCTTGAGTCAAGGTGTGGCCCAAATGAATCAGGTTGGGCTTTAATCAGATGACTCAAGTCTTGTATAGGTAGGGTGAAAATAAGATGAAAAAATACCACAGGAAGAAGCTGAAAGTCAGCGCAGGAGAAGAGGAAAGTTAGAGAGGCTGCAAAGTGCATTTCCGTGCAATGGAAAAGCCAAGGACCAAGGACTTCTAGCAGTCAGCCCTAGGAAGCCCATCTTCTGGGCAAAAAAGCATTGCCCTGATGACACTTTGAGTTTTAATTTCTCCTAGCCTCAAACCTGTGAGCCAAGATATTCCCATTGTTCAAACAAACAAACCAACCAAAAAGTAAAGCTTTGTATGATTAAGATATAATCATGAATGTTACCAGTGTTTTTATTATTGTACTTCATTTTATCTGCAAAAGTACATGCCACATACAATTCTCAAACTTTTTTCAGTACATATTTGATATATAGCTAAATTTCCATTCTAACTTTTTAAAATAAAATTAGGTTTAGAAGTGTGAAACACTTAGACTTTTAGAAACATAATAATATTTTACGTACCCCCAAATATGTAAATAATTGAAACAACCAGGATACAAGGGAACTCAAAATGGGATAAAAACAATAACAAATGGATCTAACTGAATTGTAGATGATTAATAAAGATATATGCAAGGTGTGGAGGAATGCTAGAACTTAAATAACACTGGAAAACAGTATCTTGACTGGATGCCGTAAGTCTGAAGACAGAAGGAACAGCGTTTAACTGCTATGATAGAGTTGGTGAATACGCGTCACGGTGATGTGACTAGAAATTCTGAAACTACTTCTTGTGAATAGTAAAATTTAACAAATAAATATACTGTGGCTAGTAAGAGCCAAGCTTCCACTGTTGGAGAAAGAACAAAAAGTGAAAGACTAAAATAAGCCTGTAGAGTTGTATTCAGTAAAGTTTCACGAATATCTATGTTTAGATCTATTCCAGTCAATAGATACAGAAATGCAGAGTACAGATATGTGTTTATATGTATATGCTTAGGCTTAATAAACATACATATATTTTCTGGCTCTGTCCACTGACAGCCTAGTAGCAATGAAACCCCAGGAGCAGTAAACACACCAAGAGCCCAAATCTTGGTTTCTAAATACTGTTTTCTAATAAAAGAAACCGTAGCTCCTTGGAGAAATGCATTGATCCCAAGCATGGGACAGAGGAAATACAAAATTAGCCTGGAACATCTTGCAGTATCAGAAATTAAGGAAGTGCTCAAGAAAAGATGTGGGCTTATTGAAAGATGACAGAACACAACATGGCCAAAGCTGAAACTATTTGAGCAAGATAATAAATAATGATCAAATCAGATTGTAACCTAAAAAATAAAATAAATATCCACAAGTCCATACTGATATAAGTAAATTATCTATCAAACAAATAAATGATGAAGGGAAATATATGCATTATGGTGGAATTTCAGTGAACAAAGGTAGAATAAAAAAGGGAAATTGAAAATCACCATTACACAAATGCCACAATAATAACTGTTGCCAGCCAATTGAACTGATGGATTAAAATTAGAGGGCAAAAATTGAGGAGATAAAGGATTTCCATGATATCAAAATATCTTTCTCAATATATTTATTAACTATAAAGTGGAATACAGTAACTTTACATTAGAGAAACCCAGCAGATTCCATCTTAGCCAAGGTATCAAGGTCAACATCATCAGTAATAAGATATAGTGCTACATAAGTTCTATCAAATGATCCACTAAAAAAGAGCATCATTTCTGTGATTATCTTACCAAAAATGCATAACCTGAGATCAATTGTGAAAACATTAAAGAAATCCAATCTAAGAGACATCCTTTAAAATATCTGACCAACATTCTTTAAAAGTGGTAGAGTCATGAGAAACAGAGATAGACTAAGGAACTATGATTGACTGCAGGAGGTTAAGTAGAAATAACAACTACATGCTTTGTGGGATCCTGGAACAGAAAAAGGCAATTCAAATTAAGAATTTAAAGTAGCTAAAAGCTAGGATATTTCCTTAACAAAAAATAATGGTGGGGGTGGGGGCAAGGGTAGTTCAGTGGTAGAATTCTCACCCACCATGTGGGAGACTCGGGTTAGATTCCCAGTTTATGCGCTTCCCAAAAAACAAATAAACAAGCAACATAAACAAACAAGCAAACAGAAAAACATTCAACAAATGGCGCTGCAAAAACGGGATACTCACCTCGAAAAATAATGAAATGTGACTCCGCCATACAGCATACAAAAAAAAAATAATACTATATGCTTTACATTACCATCATATTTAATGGTGAATTTAAGACACACTGCAGGAAAATTTATCATCTTAATAATATTACTGAAAAAGCGTTTATCAGATGGACAGAAATCAATGGAATTTATCTCATATCAATAACAATGTAAATTTCAGATGAATAATTAGTTAAATGTTAAAAATAAATTATTTAAATGTATACTTAAAAATCAACTATCTTGTTAGAGAACAATGTTTTAAGTGTGAAGAGAGAAGGAAAAATAAGGGATAAGATCAAAGCCTTCCAAGGCTTATTTTTAAATAATAAAAAGCAAGCACTTGAACCATGTGTAATTTCCTATTATTCTTTATTAGAATATTTCTAAATGCATTTAAGAAAAATTACTAGGAGGTTCTAATGAGGTGAGCTGTACAGCCAGCAAAAAGCCATCGCATATATTATTGTATTCTATACTAATATGCATTATTTTACTTATCGTCCTTACCATTTCCATTTATAATCTACCAAATTGGAATGCAGAGGGCACAATAAAAATGTGGGCTGAGATAATCATTCTGCAATATGTTGATGTCAAAGTCTAAATAACACCAGTTAATTTGTAGGGAAAAACAAAACTACTTGCAAAGGGAATAGAAATTATTTACACAAAATTAATTATCACCATTGCAATCTTAATCTAGTATTTCTGCTCCCTGGTACAGAAGAAAATTTTAGTTCTTGAACGTCAATGACTTCATAACAAAGGAAGAAATGCAATTAGTTTATCTCTATAGGTGTATTAACTATGTTAAAAGCAATATGACTATAATCTTCATAGAATATTGAGGATTATCACAATTTATTTGGAAGATTTTTTTTAACAAAATATATACTGTGCCTGGGTTTCTAATAATTACTGATAAAATAACACATTTGCCTCCATGTCATAAACAAATATCAGGACCATCTTTACGATCTTTCCCAGTTATGCAGAAAATTCTTTTCCATGAAAATGACTACATCAAACTCCAGGATACTAGTAATTTTAGGTTAAGATAACAGAAAAGACTAAATATCCTTCACTGCAATCTCATTTTTTCACCCTAGTGGCTGAAGCAGCTAAATTTGGGCACTTTGGAGAATAATAATTAGTCTTGTAATTCCACTCTAAAGAACCTCTTAGGCTACTGAAGGCAGGATTGTCTATATGGCTTGACAGAAGTGCCTTTTATAAGCACAGGGAAAGTGTATTAACTGGAAACTTCCTTGCCACTTACCATCTAGCTATTTGAGTGAAAACCTTCCATTCCCCTCAAGAGAGGCATTCAGCTTGCTCTAAAATGGATACTAAGTAATCAGGCATTTCTTAATATTGGACTAAGGCAGATGAAAGAGGAAGGAGCTTTGTCTTTTAAGTCCCTGATGAAAGTTATTCTCTCCATTACTGCACAGACTTCAGTCTACTGAATCCAGTAGACTTTGTGTATTTCTAGGCATGTTAACATTTATCATTTACTCCCCTGACAGGAATATGATACCTGACAATGTAATTACTTTAGGATTGCATCTTCCCTCTAACATTAAAACTAGGAAATTTCACATTTCTTAAGTACCTGAAATGATAAATGATTTTATATTGAACCAACCATAATTCTTTTCCATGAAACTTTTTCCTAAACTACACTATAAATTTAGAAAAATTATGAAATAAAAAGGGAAAAAAGAAAAGCACAATTGAACAATATTCATATATAAATAACATGTTATATGCTTTCAAATATTACTCAATATTTGCTTTGGTAAATAATGCATTAATCTCTCACAAACATTTACTTGTCATTTTATTCTGAATTATTGATAGCAGAAAATATAACTGCATTTTTTTAGACTATACTCCTTTGGAAATACTTATTTCCAATATACACTTGTAGATGTGACTTTATAATCAAGTCACCAAGTCCTAGCTCAATTGCTGTGCCATGATTTCAGTTACTCATTCGAACCAGGAAAACTTGCCAAGTTGGAACTCAGCAAGATTGATTTAGGTTAGGTTACCTGAAAGCTAGAGGTTACCTCAAAGGCCAGCTTGAACTTCTTTTTAACTGGTTCAAATATGATTGTTATAGTATAATATTTTTGAATGTTTAGTATGTGATGCAATAATTAAGACAGTGCTCGTCCTGGATTAAACAATATATATTGGATCAGTTTATATTCGTAGCTGAACAGGGTGTGGGAACAAAAGCACAAACATGCAATACACAGATGCAAACATATGCCTACAAATACACATGCAAAAAACCCGGAATCACATGGGTATATCTATGATCAGTAAGATTTGAGAATTTATATGAAAAAGAAAAGCTGGAAGTTTTGAAAAACTTAATTAGTTCACTTTGAATTAATTTGTACCCCTCTTTTTTTTTAATTTGTAATGTTACATTTCATGGATTCTTCCATAGAATCTCAACCCAGATATTTCATTCTAGGAGGAGACATTAAGCAGAAAAATATTGGTAAAGCCATCACAGAATATAACATTGGAAACAGGTTGTTGGGGTAACCATGCTTGTAATATTATAACATATTTTGAAGATTTAAAGTTGCCTTCTAAATTTTTTCTTTATTCTGCTCTGGAACTTATCTAACAGTAAATCATTTTGTCATTAATTGCATTTACTATCATAAATAAACAAACACATTAGCATACTAACAGAAATATTGCTTCTTACCTTTGACTGTGAACCTGTTTTAGCATGGGCTTTTAATTTCTTGATGCTTTCCACACAGTTCAATAAAAAAAAAAATGACTTTTCAATTAACTTAATTGGGAATATGTACACTTAAAAATATATTTTGTGATTTATATCCTCCGCATAATGATTCACACAGTAAAACATTTAAATAAATAATTACGAAGTGATGATATTAGAAAATGAAAACATTTCCTATTAGTAGAAATAAGTTATTTCTCTTGTCAAATCATATATATATGATATATGTACATGACATAAGACATAAGACAAATCCTGTGATTGTTTTTCCTTCATTTTACTACAGACCGTTTTCATTGTTTAACGAAGAAACAGACAGCTTTAAAAAAAACTGTCTGTGTGTTGAAAATTATTTACTACTATTTATTTTATTTTTCTCTCAATTTAAGAGGCTGTATTTTCAAAATACAAGATTTTCTAAATAAAAGTAATATTTTGAAATGAAAATTATATATATTTGTTAAGTTTTGTGAAATTATAAATCTCTATGGATGTCATGGTATGAATGAACCTCTACAATTAAAATGTTACTTCAATAACAAATGGGATTAATGCAAATACATGCCAGTATTTTCTTATTTCCTGACTAAATATTGACCTAAATACAAGAGTGGTCTTTTAGATGCTTTAAAAATGTCCTCAGTCAGAATTCTTCAAAAGAATGGGGAAAATTATTAAAGCACTAAGAATTTTTATTTTATATATTATAATATTTTGTTTCTTAATATTTCAATAATTCCTTATCATGTAAATTTATACATTATTCACAGAAAGGAAAAATGTAGCTGATGATGAAAGTTTGATTAATCATCTTTTAAAATTATTTTTTCACAGTTAGCTATTTTTAAAATGAAGGACATGATATTATGTTCTAAATAATGCCCTCTCTAATATTCATAAAGGCCAGTAGGTAAGGGAATCTTTAGAGACAACATGAAATAATTAAGTAGCTTCATATGGATGATAAAAGTAGAATGTCTGTTGAAATGAAGAGACATTTTCTATCCATTTACCCCCATTACCATCCTCCATTGAGCAATCTTCATATGCGGTATGGTTGGGCAATTCCAGCATGTGATCAATAGGTAAAGAGTGGTGGCAGATGGTCATGTAGAGAGAAGCAAACACGGTATAGATGAGGATAAATTGTACGGGATGGGTACAAGTTAGGGATGTGAGCGTAACAGGGCTACATATAACTATCCAGAAAGCACTTTTTGGGGGGATGATGTTGGACAGAAAGGGAAAAAAAATGACTATACAATTAGGAAAGGAGGCAATAGGCATACTTGCATACTTCCAATAAGATTCTCATACACATCAATCAGGAGGGAAATCCTGCATGGACAGCTGAATAAACTATGGAGGAGGAAACAATATCCTAAGATAAATAATATAAAGCCTTTGAGAAATGTCTGAAAACATCAAAAGCTATCTTAGATTGGGGTGACTGGCTGCAGTCTGGGACAGGAGTGACCAGAAGGCAGTGACAGAACAGGTTGAAGACGTTTATAAATTCTACCTCCCCTCTCCACAATATTGCCTTGGCAAAATTGTTATCTCCTCTTCCTCCATGTTAAATCTAAAGCAATAGTCCAGAGTACTAGTGAGTGGACAGTGGCAGTAATAGCTCCAGGGCAGCACAAAAACTCTGTTGGGTTGAGAAACTAGTGACAAGAAATGCAATTTATCCATTTCTGCTTATCTAAACACTCAGGGCAAGTGGATTGTCTCTCGCCTTAGGGCTTATTTCTAAAAATATTACAGGTAAATTCGCTACCATAAAATTTGCTTGGTGGAGTGGCAGTAAATGGGGCTTGTCTAAAATTTGAGTACCTGTGTTCTCTGCTCTAGGGCTAACTCCTCTCCTCTTAAACTCCCAAAGAGGGACAGAGATTAAGGTCTGTTTTTGACCATTCTCCAGTACCCATCACCAGACAAATAACTGGTAATGCATGTAAAACATAAAACACAGGGCAATCAATTACACACATGATTTACACATTCACTAAGAGAAAATCAAATAGAATAGCATATATCAAAGACAAAAAAAGCTTTTATTGGATTCAACTACAAAAAACAAAACTAAGATCCAATAATATATTGCCTACAGGAGACACACTTAAAGAAAAAGGCAAATAATCTTTGAAAAATAAATGGATGGGAAAACATAACAGAGAAATGAAAGCTGAGATATAAATCTAATATCTGAAAAATAGAATTCAAGAAAAGAGTATGTGAGACAAAGATGGGTGTTATCTATCAGTAAGATTAAGTAATAAGTAAAGTAATCATCACAAAACCAATGCATTAAGCACGTTAGTCTCTGAATGTATAAATTAATGATGCACTGTCATCTATTAAGCTGTAAGAGTGGATTTGTTCTTAAAATACTATGATGGGGGTACTAGGATAGCTCAGTGGTAGAATTTTCATCTGCCATGAGGGAGACTCGGGTTCAATTCCCAGCCCATTCAATTCCCACCCCACGCCCCCCTCCCAAAATATATATTCAAGAAGTGGTGCTAAAATAACAGCAACATGGAAAAAGAATGAAAAGTGATCCCACCATACAGCACACAAAACAAAAAACAAAAAATAAAACAAGCCACTGTGATGAGTTGGACCCACCAGTAGGATTGGAGATGTAAATGAGAAAGACAAAACTATAAAGTTAACAGAGAACTAGGGAGTTCTTTTCAAACAAATCCCCATTATAAGACATTAAATCTATATATCTGAGTACATCAAAATTAAGGATTATAGGTCAACGAATTACCATAAGCCAAAATTGATTGGCAGATGACTGTATCTTGTTATAAAACCATTTACAATGTCCAAAGATGACAAAGCATTAGCATCTACCAATACACATGCCTTCAAACAGGAAACTACAAACCTAACAGAAAAAATAGGAGATAAACAGGAAAAGTTAAAATAAAAGATAACCCAAACATTTAATAAACACTTGAAGATAAATTTAAATTCATTAGTATAGATAAAAATGCAAATAAAATTAGATTTCACTTTAATTCCATCTAAATGACAAAAATTAGAAAGTTGGGTAATTCAAGTCAAATGCTGCTGAAAAGTGGAGATATAGGAACTGTTGGGCATTGGAAGAGGGTTTGTAAACTTGTGATGATATTTTGGAAAGCAGTCTGGCAATATTAATCATATAGTATATGCATACTCCATAATTCAGGAATTTCACTCCTAGAGATAAATCCTAGAGAAATTGTCACACAGTTCTATAAAATAAAAATATGTTCAAGGATTTCAACCCAGTGGTTTGTTGTGGTAAATGGTGTTTGAGCAACATAGATATTTAATACTATCTGTTAAGATGTATATATGGCAATATGAAGAGGTCTCAAAGACATAATGCTAAAGGGAATAGTGCAAGAATTAGAGTGAAATGTGTAATACAATACCATTTATGTAAATTACAGTGCATGTAGGAAAATACGAATATAAATTTTTGAAGAATGCTTACCTATCAAACCCATTAGAATAGTGGCAGCATGAGGTAGCAATGACCGAGGCAGGACTGGATTGGAGAGTGAAATGGGGAGTTGGAAAAACAAAATAAGTGAAGCAGGAGAGGCCGTGTTAGGCAAAGAAACTGAAAAGAACAAATTGACTCACCTGAGACTAAAACAAATACACAAATAGAAATTTAAAACTGATTAAAAAGCCAAGATGGTTATGCAAAAGATATGTGCACAGAGAAGTTTTGACTCTTAATAAACTTTCATTATCTACTTCAGTATAAAACATCTTATCCATAGAATTGAAGTTAACAATAGCAAGAACATATAGTGTGGTTATTAAGGTATTATTGGCATTTTAAATTCCTCTTCAAATACAGTTTCTATCAACAGATAAATGTAATTACTGAATAATGTACTTATTTCTTCCATTTTAACATTCTAATTATGTAAGCATAGACTTTCAGTTATTTTTCTCTGGTTGAATTTCACTTTGTACTGATATATTTATAAAGCAAATTTAAGGACATATTCCACAGATAACTAAGACTAGGAAAATAAGCATCATTAACATTTTTATCTAAACTTATTACAGGAATTTGATATCAAAAGATTTTCAATGGATAGGTCAATTATAAGAAAGTCTAAGATTTTTGTTTTTAACAAAAAGTTTTAAATCCATCTTCAGCAAACAGAACATTTTAATTAATTCTAAGAACATTGTAATTTAGAGAGTCAAATCCTAAATCCTATATCTTGTATCCCAATTTAAAAATCTAATATACCAATTTATATTAATGAAGATTCTTGAGTCTAAAATATATCCTCATGCTTGTTATATATAAAACATTGACAGCTAGGTCTCTGCATTCATCTGATTCTCAAATTGTCTCCCAAAAGACAAATTATTCAATTTTCATTGTCATTAGAAATGATTTTCTTGCTTCTTATTTTGGATAATCTCCTGATCCTTTGCAAGTCCTATAACAAAGAGATGCAAAAAAGGATGACAACCATCATTAGAAACCTTGAACATTTTTATAGGTAGTATTTGCTTGTAGAAAGTCAGAATTGTGAAAGAATAGCAATCTAATTAGCCCTCCCTCCCACCTGTGTGTGTCTATTCTACCCAGGTAAAGGTCTGTAGGTTTAATTTAAAGGGCCTTTAAAAACTCTGAATGGATTAGCTATTTGGGGTGTCCCATGGCTATGATGAGAAGAAATGACAATCCATAATGCAGTTAGGGTTGTGCACCTGGACAGAACAAACAACTCAGCTCCTTCTTAGCAATGTCTCCTCTGCCATCTGCTCCTCTCTCTACCTCCATCAAATGCCCAAATCTCACCTCGGTTTATGTCTGATTCTTTCTAGGTGAGTGTGCCTGCCTAGCTGTCTCTTCTGCAAGCTTTAAAAAAAAATCTTTTCTATTTTCCCATTTTTCTTTGACTTTTTGATTATATTTATAATAGCATATAGAAAAAATGGGTATTATTTTTTTATAGGCTTCCTTAGTTCATCCCAAGTTAAAAGTGAATAAATATTGATAGAAATTCCTTTCTTCTAAAGACTCAAGCAAGCATTAACCAGTTTTGCTTTGAAGGAACCTTTTTTTTAGTGCGCAAATACACAAATATAAATGCCCCAAGTTTGGGAGCTGGTTAAATAAATCATTATATTTTCATATAATTGAATATCATAAGGATAATTTTAAAAGGAGATGCAAAATGTTTGACTAAAATATGTTTTTTTTTAAAGATGGTGACTATGGATGCATATTTGGACAATTTCTGAGAGAATTATATCAAAATGGTAAAAGCATTTAAATCTGGATTAGTCAGGTCCTGAATGATGATTTTAATATATTTTCTTTGTTTTTCAAAATGTCTGCACTGAGCATGCATTTTCATATAAGAATACTATTTTAGCATAGTCTGGGCTACATGAAGATTTTATTAGGCGTAATTCACGTACATCCTTACCAGCTGGAGGCTGTTTGAGGATATATCAGAAAATAATTTTCTGCATCAGACAACAATGATCTATTCCAATTAAAAATCTGTAACCACCATGACAAACTCTGGGACCTGGCCTGTAACTACTTGCTGAAGAGTGCTTCGAAAACTATTGCTTTTTTATTTATGTGTTATACTATACAATTAAAAAAGTTAAAAAAAAAATCAGGGACCATAACCTGTTGAATCAAGAACAATCTCTGCGTTTACTCATGGAGTCTCAAGAAGTAACTCTACATAATTTTTATCTCAGAAAATTTACATGAAAAACATAGCTAATATCATGAGATACTGTGTTTGGCAGCTGCAAAAAGAATGTGATCTTTAGTTATATTGATAAATATAAACAGTTGAAGACAAGGAAAAGTAATTCTGCACTACTTCTGCATCAGCATTTTAAAACTGTTAGGGGAAACCTGGAGATCTTCAGAGAGATGATTGCAATGATAAACGGATTTTCAAACCTACCATGAGGTAGAGTAGGAGGAAATTATGATCTTAAGCAAGGAGAAGAATAGGCTTTGAAAGGGAAATGCTAGCTAAGCCAAGATGCTAGAAAACATGTCAGGGAAAAGACTCATTGTATATAGTCTGATGGCGCAGAAACTGCAAAATGGGAATAAGTTATTGAAGATAGATTAAAACTAAGGAACAACTTTAAAAATTATTTGGAATATTCTGAAAATTAACCAGATGACTGATAGGGATAGTATATTATCTATACTTGGAGGATGCTTATACTTGTCTTGGATTATGAATTACTAGAAGTATTTTTGAAATATTGATGAGTTGAGGAAAGTGTATGACATGGAATTTAATTTCTCTTTTAATTCTAAAATGTGATAACTCCAAGGCAAGATAGCAAGTGAAATAAAAGCATTGGTCCACTTGTAAGCACAGGTATTTTCTTGGAAATATATTTCTGTGCATGTGTGGGAGGTTTTTCAGATAGTGGATGAGGTGATGGCAGAAATAAAAAGGATTTAAAATGTGACATCACAGGGTGGGCCACGGAAGCATGACAGGCAGAATTCTTGCCTGCCACACCCAAGACCTGGGTTTGATTCCCGGTGCCTGTCCATGCAAAAAAAAAAGTTGTATCACAAATTATATCAATATATAAATCATGGGTGGGCCACGGTGGCTCAGCAGGTAAGAATGCTTGCCTGCCATGCCCAAGGACCTGGGTTCGATTCCCAGTGCCTGCCCATGTAAAAAAAAAAAAATATATATATATATATATATAAATCACCTGAATACTGCCAAATGTTAAAGCGATAAATGGGCAATATCATGCTCCATTAACAGAAGCCTGAAAAATACATTTATGTTTTTATTAAATATATGCATTAAAATTTCTTTACAGATTAATGTCCATTTAGAACCTTCATACCTGTTTCTTATTCAAGTCTCTCCACCCAGTCATTCAGCTCATGTCAAGGTTCTGGATGCTATTTAAACCAAGGCATTCAAGAATGGCTCATTGGCATCTGCCCGCAAACATTTATCTGGGTATGTTTCCCTTGTGAGGCAGCTTGGTTCAGTAAGTTCCAAGGACTCTTCCACTTCAGGGCTGTGCTCAGAGCATGGGAAGATTCTTCGAGCCCCTACCTGCATCACCCATTTCCAATTGGGGTCTGCCCAGCCTTATGGAATGCTGAGAGGAGGCTGGGCTTCATTCCCTCTGCTCCTGGGATGCTCACACATCCCTGGAGTCTATTTATGCCCACAGCAGCAAAGCAGGGAACAGAATACAGACAGAACCTTAATGCTACCCCGTAGGAATCTCTTTCCTGTTGGGAGAGAGAAACTCTTCTCTCCCTTCTGCTTTTGGTTAAGACAATTTTTTCTATATTCTGCAATCCTGGTTTTGGGTAAGGTATTTAGTCTATACTAGCATATCCTTTCCTCCTCCTGGGATTTAAGTTTTGAAAGTAAAGCTAGAAGTCTTACAGGTGTTTCAGCTTTCTGCCCCGTTATGTCTATTCCATGAAGTAACAAATACAAGCTGACCACTTGCCACTTGCTTAAATAGAGGGAAAGGGAGAGATTCAAGGATTATGAATGAGATGAATATCACAAAATATTATATAGTTTCTTCATAATAAAAAGCCTATAGTGGCATATACCCGTTTTTAGGTGGAAGACATCAGTGAACTGGGATTCTGGAGAAAGGGGCTTAGAAAAAGTACTAAGAATTAGTTTCTTAACTGGAATTTCCAGAAGTTTTATTAAGAGTGAATTGTACAAATAATAGAAAAATAGGTTTCAAAACCAAAATAGGTTGTGTCATGTTAGGGCAGTGCAGTTAATAAGATCATGAATGTGCTTTTCCATGGCAGGTTGCGTCCTCTGCTCTAAACTCTCTAGAAAGCTTATAGCAGGCATGGAATGGTTTCACCTTTAGCTCATGGTTTGAAACTGTTATGTACCCCAGAAAAGCCATGTCTCTTAATCCTAATCCAATTTTATAGGTGCAGACCTCTTGTTTGGGTGGGACCTTTTGATTAGGTTGTTTCCATGGAGGTGTGACCCAGTCCATATAAGATGGGTCTCAATCAGTTTGCTGGAGTCCTTAAGAGAACCAACGCAGGGAAACATTTTGGTAGGAAGCTCAGACATAGACATTTGGATATGCTGGGAGAGCTGACACAGAAAGTACAGAGGTGAAACCAAGAAACAGACGTTAGAGATGCAGATGGAAAACACCCTAGTAGATGCCCAAAAGCCTTCACAGGAGCTGAGAGAGCTGTTTGAAACCAGAAGCCAGGAGAAAGGCCAGCAGATGTCGCCATGTGCCTTATACTGACCAGAGGAATACAATGCAATTAGCCTTTCTTTATTTTTTTTCCCTGCAATTAGCCTTTCTTGAGAGAAGTATTCTCCTATTGGTACTTTGATGGATGTTTTCACATCCTTAGAACTGTAATAGTAATTTAGTAAATCCCCTTCATAAAAGACAATCTATTTCTGGTATATTGCATTTCTGGCAGTATTAGCAAACTGAAACAGCTTGTCCTCCATTTTATTCTCTACTTGAAAATTCCCACATGGACATGGTAGAAGAATCTTTATCAACTTATCTCCAATATGTAGCTATTAGCAACAGAAGGATGTGTCCAAACTTTTTCCATGCAATAGATTTTTAAGAACCATGGTCAGCATGAGGATAATTGTTGTGAAAACTGCCATTATCTTCAATACTAATTCTGTTATAATAACTAAAAATTCCCTACAATGTGCAGTTATAATGTTTGGGAGAATTCTGGTAATGCAAACTGATCTTTTTCCCTTAGCAGGAGTATATTTATTGAGACAGAAACTTCTAGTTGCTCCCCCAAATCCATACTTCTCTTCTTCCAAAGTAATAAACATTATCTGATTTTTAAGTGGTAGAATATAGATTGCATTTCTCAGTTTCCTTTGCAGTTACGCAAAATCATATAATAGGTTCAAGAATAGATTATAGCCATACATGGTGCGTATGGATTCTGATAAGTATCCTTAAATCTAGGACATTTTTCTTTCTTGTTGGTTAGGATGTAAATATGATGGTTGGAACTGAAGCCATTATTTTCAACTATGGATGAAAGCAGTTTTGAGGATAATAGAGTAATAAGAAAGAAGGAACCTGTGTCGTTGATATTGTCAGAGCAACAATTTCAGCTCTAGATTGCCTACCTACATGTTTATGTGAGAATTAAACTCCTATTTTGTTTAAACCACTTAAGTTATGTTTGTTTCTTTATTGTTTTTCTTTGACTTTTGCAATCAAATACAATGCTAAAATAACCAGCTATTTATCATGTGCGTTTTTATCAGTTTTCAGAACTCAAGCTGTGATGGGACGTTTACCCAAAACAATGCCTCTTGGAATAATCTATGAAATTATTATAAATCACATATTTAATTATGGACACAAAATACTTTTATATCATCTCAGAAGGTATGTATTTGCCATAAAATTTGTATATGACATTATCTACACAGTATTTCTATCAGAATATGTTTGCCTCTTTTAATGTTTAAAGGTATATAGTTAACATAATACTATCTTAAGAAAAAGTACACAGATTTCCATTAGCTCTCAAAGGTAATAGGAAGCACTTTTGCACAAAAATAGTTAACCCTGTTAATATTAGCTAAGGCATATCTGATTTGCCAAAGAAATTCCATGGTTAAAGAAACAAATATAATGTAATTTATAAGCATTATCTAAGCTTAATATTTCAGAGTTTGAGAGATTCTCTCATAGAGTTTAGAACATCTTACATTTTATGCAGGACAAAATGTTCAAGCACCAAAGACATTAACCTCATTTTCCAATAATACTGAAATGTGTGAAATTTCAAGCTGGCAAGTAATGAATCTATGACACTGTGAACAAAATAGATACCCAGCTGGCCCACTATGGTTTAACGTTTTCCTAAATAGAATGAAGATTTTAAACGTCTTAGTATTTTTAAGGAACAACATTTATTCTCTGAATAAAAGCATGACACATCAATATGATACTGTTGTCCAGTACCCTTAAATAAAACCAGATTCAACTAGAATTAAACCCAAACTGTATAGAAACTTTCCATTGACTTCAATAAGGTTTTTCTCTATGGAAAAAACTTACTGGTTCACCCTCAGCTTGAACCATGTTCAGTAATTTGTTCTGGCAACACAAAGTCTTTTTTTCTTTCTTTCATTTTTTGCATTTCATTCTTCTGCATGTACAGCTGCTTATCAATTAATGGAGAAAAGCCCTGTTATAAACCACAGCCTGGAAAGAATAAATTAGGTGAATTTCAATGATACCGGATGTTCTTAAGGATTTAACAATATTTCTAACATTCCCAAGCCTCACAATTAAGGGTCTGTAATTTTTTCTTCTGTCTTCCTTATTTGTTTGAAATCGTGGCATAATTTCAAAAGTTTTTTTTTTTTTTTAAGTAAGAAAAGTATACTTTCAAACCTTATGAAGTGGAGAATGTGCCTCTTCTAGACACAGCAGGGAAAATATAGCATTTTTTTTTTGACTCAGTGAAACCTACATGATTCTTATATTCAGATCTTCAAAACGTATAAAGTCTGTTCAGCCTGATTCCTGGCAGACGTACGTTATTTTGTTTAAAAGGAAAGTGATGATTACTTCATTTCATTTTGAAGATGATATTGGCCCTCTATGTGAAGCAATGAGTTTATTCTGCTTGTATTTAATACAGGGTGTGGTGGCGTTGGAAGAAGGTTCTTTGGGATATTGTACAGTGGCAAAGACATCAAGACCAATGCAGAGATGTTAGCACTTGAAAAGGACAGAAGGACAATCTTCGAAGATTTTGGAAAATGAAACATCACACTGGAGAGCTATGGTTGGATTTGTAAACTATTCAGAAACAACCCCCCAGTTTTTTTTAAAGGTCCTCGATTTATACTTTGAATTTAGGTCTGAATTTATGTCTCGTTTCTACTTTTGAATTTAATGACAAAGTTATGAGCAACAAAAGCATTTGCTTAAGGGCAGCCTTGAATTGAGAGAATCACCATTTGCTTTATCGCGGTGCAATCCTGGCTGCTGTTAATTTAGGATGAAGTAAAAAAAAAAATGTCTCCTTCCACACTTAAACTGCTTTTCACATTTAGTTCTCCTGAACTGCTTTTCTAAACCCTCAAGGTTTATTGTGTTTTATTCTGAAGGAAGGGGTCCATTAAGTTGCTAAGAACTTTTCACAGAAACTTATTGCTTACCTTCATAATAGTCTCTGAAGTTGGCAATGTAGAAGGGGAAGATGAGGACGGCTGTTTTGCCAGCACTTTAGGTTCAGGGTAGGTATTTTTTAAACATTATATAAAATTACCAAAATATCTTTCTTGAGTCATACATTTAGAAAACCGTCTTTTAAAATCTTTAACTGTAATTTCTGAATGGCATTTTGCATTGCAGAACAGCAAAGTTCATTTTTGCATCTTGCTCTTAATTAATTAATTCCATGGAATGGATAATGCTCATGAACTTGAATTTTATTTATGTATATATTATACAGTACACATATGCCAGGAATCGATTTGAATTCTAGCCACTAGAAGGAAATCAGTTAATCTCTAAAAAGAAAGCATTGGAAGTATTTGCATTTTGAAGTTATTGGACTTAATGGAAGAGCTCCCCTCTGTGTTTGCTTTCATAGTATATTCATGCTCATTAACAATCACAAAGAATTAATGAGAAAAATAGTGCAATAAGTAATTCAATCAAGGGAATAAAAATTAGTCTGTTTTTAACTTTGTCATCAATTATTTCATAGTCTTCGAATATATTGCTCCCAGAAAAATGTAATATCACAGTTAACTATCTAATGGAGAATCTGCATAATCACTAATACACAATATGGAGTATTTGATTATTAGAAAGAGCATTCTATCAGCATGAGATATGGGCATAAAGTATCAGTGCTATCATTCTTATTTAAAAAGGTAGTCAAAGAAAAGTTATATTCAAAATTATTATTTTCTTTATCTTTTGCCTTCTCATATTAAAGGTCCACTGTGATAGGTTTTTTCACTATCTAATTCATTTAATAATCCGGAAAACATTACGCATAAATATAGAGAGATAAGTGTGGCTTCTGGTCTTTCTATAATAGCTATTGTGTTATTGATATAATAGACACAAAAATCTGAAAAGAAGTCCGGCTCCATTTGGGCCAAATACCTTATTTGCCTAAATTAACTTTTAAATCATACACTGTATAAATGTAAGAAGAACCTAAATCTAGGCAGATGTTTATTAAAAATATTGCTGTTGTCAGAGCAATGTATTAATATTTAATGGAAGAATCAAATACCTCAATGTTATTTCCTTTAATATCCTTATGTTTTTTAAAAAAATCAATCTGAACAAGATAATAAAATGAAGTCCTTCTTCATTTGCAAATCAAGCTGGCTAACTCATAATGGAAGAGTTGGCTGGGATTTCATGAGTTACAGTAGAATCCCACATCACTCAGTTTGCTTTTAGATAAACAAAAAGATGCAATGGGGATTTGATTTCCCTTAAAATATTCTGAATTCAAGTTGCTTTTCCCCTGGTTTGGATCAAGAGGGATTATCTGTTGTACAACTAAGAGGATAATATGAGACATGGACTGTTGATTTTGGACATTATACATGATACCCAGTTGATATAGGTGGCTTGAAGGATACATTGACTGAGAAATAGAATGGCAAACTATGGTGTATACATATGATTGAATACTGTGCAGCTTAAAAAGGAGCAAAGTTGTGAGGTATGCAATGAGCTAAATGAACCTGGGGTACATTATGTGATACAAAATAAACCAGAAACTAAAAAAACAACAAATATTGTATGGTCTTTTTTAGAAAATACTTCAAAGAAAATTGGGGCCTAGATTGTAAGCTCTTATAGCAGTTGCATTTAGTCCAGAGCTGTGAATGTTATTTTGAGACTTTGAGGTGCTGTGCTGTGTATGTATAACCTGATATTTTCCTGCACCTTTGGGTACCTTTGTGATACCTAAGACTCAGAGGAGGAGTTCTGCAACTTTGAAAGTTAGTATTGCCGCATACAACAGCTGTTAGAGAAACTGAAAAAGAGACCAGTTTTCAATGAGAAATAAGAATGAAGCTATTCCAGTCAGGACTAAGTAAATCAGAATACAGGAATAAGGAGGACATTGTATTTTAGAACTTCACCTAGTGTATAAGACCAAAGGTAGAAAAGTTTATTCTGTCAAAATGTATATTTTCTGTAGCACATAATCTGACTCAACCTATCTGGATATCTCATTTAAACAACCCAAACATATGGAGCTCAGAATGAGAATGAGGGCTTGTAATTCTGCATAACTTAATATAATGTCTGGACACATACCAGAGTATGTTGAGCAAATAATTAAAAAGTATTGGCAAAGTCCCTAGAGGGAAAGGAGAAAAAATATGCAACTATTTAGCTTTACCACTGGGGAACATTTGATACTGTCTCAAACGCTAGGGACTCCCAAGCCAGTAGGTCAAGCCCTTGATCCTGAAGCATGCTTTTGTAAACCTTATTTATATAGCAGAGAAGCTAAGCCTATCTATAGATATGTCAAAAAGTTACTTCCACAAAACCTCTTTTGTTGCCTAGGTGTGGCCTCTTTCTCTCTAAGCCCAGTTCTGCAAGTAAAATCATTACCTCCCCCCCCCCCCCCCCCACACACATGGAACATGACATCCAGAGGTGAAAGTCTCCCTGGCGACATGCGACATGAATCCCAGGGATGAACCTGGCCCTGGCATCTGGGATCAACAATGCCTTCCTGACCAAATGGGATAAAGAAATGTGTCAAAATAGGGTATTAGTGTCTGAGAGAGTTCAAATAGAGTCAAGAGGCTATTCTGGGGCTAATCTTTGGCAAGCTTCAGCTAGATATCAATGTTTACCATGGTTTGCCAACTCCCAACCAAAATCATTCCTGTCAACCCAAAAGAACACCTATGGCTCTATCTGAGATTCTACAAAAGTTTCATGCTCTATAATTACTTTCTAGAAACCATCTAGAAACTTGAAATGGGTTTCTAGGCCAGATAAATCTTGAAACCCAGGAGGGCCAGCCTCTCCAGGAACACCAACTAGTTCCATTCCCCATCCCATATTATCAACAGCCCTTCCCAATATGAAAAAATTAGAGTGGACGTTCTAGTTTGTTAGCTGCTGGAATGCGACACACCAGAGATGGATTGGCTTTTAATAAAAGGGGATTTATTTTGTTAGTTCTTCAGAGAAAAGGCAGCCAACTTTCAAATGAGGTCTTTCTTATGTGGGAAGGCACAGAGTGATCTCTGCTGGTCTTCTCTCCAGGCCTCTGGGTTCCAACAATTTTCTGGGGTAATTTCTTTCTGCATTGCCAAAGGCCTGGGATGAGCTGTGAGCGCTGAAATGATGTATGCTGAGCTGCTTGGGCTGTGCTACGTTGCGCTCTCCTCATTTAAGCACCAGCCAATTAAGTCAAACATCATTCATTGCAGCAGATGTAATCAGCAACAGATGAGGTTTACGTACCATTGGCTCATGTCCACAGCAACAGAGCTAGGTGCCTTCACCTGGCCAGGTTGACAAGTGAATCTAACTACCACAGTGGTCATAGCCCAAATACCCCTAAAGATTGGGAGAAGGATCAAAAAGAGTTATAATAGAAAAGATAGGATTAAAGAGATGAGTATAACTGCTCAATCATTATATTGTTTTTTTAGTCTCCAGTGTCTTTGAGCAGCTAGAAGGAAAAACCTAAAATTATGGAATTGTAACCCATACCAAACTCTGAAATCTGTACTATAAATACTTGTTACAATGTACTTTGAAATTTATTGCTGTTTCATATATATATATTTCACAATACAAAATCCTTTTTAAAAAAGAGGGATTATCTGAGTAGAATGGGAAAAAGACTCTAGGAAAAGCTTATAAAAAGGTAGAACCTTTTGTTACCCATTAAAGCTTTTGTCGAGTTGCCCATTTTTCTGTTCTACCAATGCATATTTGTTTCACAATAAATTATGAGTTGTAGTACCACCAACTGAGTCAATTCTATTATCCTGTTTGGAAGAAACTCAAAGAAAGCAAATTTTGGTTTCCACTAAGACTTTGGGATCTTTAAAGTATCTTTAAGGACACAGGAAATTATATATTTTTACATTTAAAATATATTTCAGTGACATCCAAAGAAATCATTTTCCATTTCATTCACACAGTAATAATTTTAGTGACAAAATTCAAAGATATGCAGCCAGAATCAAAGAGGTCATCTAAGAATATCAGTACCATTCAAACTGTTCAAACACAGTGGTTCAGACAGGCACGTTTACTTGAACCTTTATTCTATGAGAGAGATAGAACCATGTGGAAATTTAATTTTAGGATCTCTGTACCAAGTGTTACTGAGACCTGCCAGGCATTGCATAACTGAGCTTTAATTTCTGATCCAAATTTATACTCTGATCTCTCCTCTATAGCCTACTTATTTTTCTATCGCTTGTTTTGTTGGTTTGTTTTGTTTTGTTGTGTATTTTGCTATGAACTTGCACAAAGTCCCAACTCCGCCATAATTCTTTTTTTTTTTTTCCAGGTAATAAAACTATTGCTTCGCTTGTCTAGTCATCCCCAGGAAGCATCACAAAATAATGAGAATCAATACATCTGTGGCATTTACCCTATTTTAAGGAGTGAATTCAACCTTAGTTCAAACCTCATGCTGGCCTACCTGAGGATTTAACAGATTTACAGTGTCCTGCCTTGTTGAAAGGGAAACAGGGAGTGAAAATAATCCCATCCCATCAAACTTTCCTCCTCAAGTAAATATGCCAGGGTCTTTCCTGAAGTTTTATAGGTAATGTTTTAATATGTTGGATCATTAATATTGATAGTTGTAATTCACAATATTATCTGATAAAAGAAAAATAGGGAAAAAGAAAAAACAAAGGTCTTTATGAATACACAATTGTAGCAAATTTTATTATCTAGGTATACCTTCAGATCTTAATTGAAGAAATGTCTTTTACCATAGATAAACAAAGTTAGCTATTTTACTAGCTACAGATTATCAGCCGCACTCATTATACTGTCAATTCCACAATGCCATGATTATTTTAAAACTTAAATCATTGAAGGCAATGACTGTTAATTTAAAGAAGGGAGGAAAGGGAGTATATGCTTTTATTCTTTCTTTTTTTCCTTTTCTTTTAGAATTCTCTTATTCATAAATGTGTACCAATATGGATCATAACATAATGTCAACATTCTAAGAAATAACGAAGTATGAAAAGTTGATTACTAGAATGAGCCTTTGTATTTTTATGAGATTGAATTTTTATGGCCCTGAATCCCCTCAATTACTTCAAAATTCTTCACAGAATGGAACTTAGTGTGCTTTGACAAGCATAGTTCAAACATGATCTTGTAAATTTATGTATTTTTTAATCTGGGTGTGTATAGAAATCTTGATAATTGAGATAATGGTGTATTTTTATTGAAAATGAATATCGACCATCTTTACTATCTACTTTATATCTCTTTTTACTGTATATTGTGAGAAATTTAAGATCTAAAATTAAATATGAAAAAATACATGTAATAAATGTAGAAAAGATTTTTAAAAGTAGCTCCCTTTGTTACAATTGATGAAAGATTATTGAAGTTATAGTATTAACTATTATCCATGGTTTACATTAGCTGTATTTTCCCCATATACCACCCTATTATTAACATCTTATATGGCTGTCATACATTTGTTATAATTCATGAAAGAATATCCTTAGACTTATGCTATAATAATAGTCCATAGTCTACAATAAGGTTCACCATGTTATATATATGCCTATGTTTTATCATCTCATTTTTATTCTAGTAACATATACAACCCAAAATTTCCCTCTTTAATCTCGTTCACCTATATAATTCGGTGTGGTTAGGTACAGTCACAATAATGTGCCACCATCACCACCATCCATTTCCAACCTTTTACAATCTGCTGAAATAGAAATTCTGTACAAACTAAGCATCAACTCCCTGCTCTCTTATCCCAATCTAACCACTGATAACCTTATTCTAGATTCTAACTTCATGTGTTTGCTTATGCTAATTAGTTCATATCAGTGAAATCATACCTTATTTGCCTTTGTGTCTGGATTATTTCACTCAGCATAATGTCCTCAAGGTTCATTTATGTTATCACAAGAATCAGCACTTCATTTCTTTATATGTCTGAGTAATATTCCAGTGTTCTATTCATACCCATTACCAGGAAATATGCCCTTTTCTTCCTCAATTGTATTCTGACCTTTATAAAAATTAAAGAATAGAGTTGTAGATTGAGGATTCAGTACTCCTGGGTTTTGTATTTACCCTTTTAGTTACTGGTACTGATCATTTTCATTTCTGCACACTACTCCAAGGCACTCTCTCCTATCTTTTCCTTTCAACCTGCAGAATTCCCTTTAGTAATTTTTGTAAGGCAGAACCTTCTTTGATGATCTTTCTCAGTTTCTGTATCTGTGTATATTTTAAACTCTCCCTCATTTCTGAAGGATAGTTTTACTGGATAAAGAATTTTTGTCTGGCAGTTTTTCTCTTTCAATACCTTAAATATATCATACCACCACCTTCTCACCTCCATGGTATCTAATGAAAAATCAGAACTTAGTCTTATCGAGGATCACTTGTATGTGATGAATCGCTTTTCTCTTGCTGCTTTCAGAACTCACTCTTTATCTTTGACATCTGACATTCTGATTAGTATGTGTCTTAGAATAGGTCTATTAGAATTTATTCTGTTTGGAATATGTTGCGCTTCTGGGACATGTATATTTATGTCTTTCATAAGAGTGGGGAAATTTTCAGCCATTATTTCTTCAAATATGCTTTCTGCCCCTTTTCCCCTGTCTTCTTCTTCTGGAACACCCATAATGCACATGTTTGTGCATGGCATGCTGTCACTCAGCCCCTGAGACACTGCTCAATTTTTTCTATTCTTGTCTCTATCTGTTTTTTTGACTCTATAATTTCAATCGATGCATCTTCTAGTTTGCTGTTTCTTTCTTCTGCCTATTCAAATTGCTGTTATATAACTTTACTGCTTTTTTAATCTCTCTTCTATTGTGCCTGTCATTCCTCTATGTTCTGTTTAAGTTTCTGTTTATACTTTCAAGTTTTTCTTTATGCCCACACACAGTGTTCTTAATATTCTTTATCTCTTTATATAAATATATTCTGACATCTCCTTGAATTGTTCTAGGAGATTTATTGACTTCTTTAATTAGTGGCTTCAAACTCTTTATCTCCCCTGAAGTTACTTGTTCCCTTGACTAAGCCATATCTGTTTCTTAATATGGTATGCAATTTTTCTTTTTGTTTGATGTCTATGCATCTGATTATCTTTGTGAGTTAACTCTGAAGGTCAGTTTCTCCCTTTTGCCTAGGGTTTTATTGTTGATTGACTTTGTGTTAAGGCTCTTCTTTGATACTTTGTCAAAGTTATTCTAAACCTTTAAAGTAGCCAGTGTTTAACTGACCAGATTTCCTCAGCTTTTCATCTAGTTCTTGCTCCAGATATATGGTACGGTTTTTAAGGCTGCACTTTTTGTGTAATTGTTTCACCTCCAGGAGAAAGCTTCCTTTCTGCTGTTCATTCTTCATGAATCTTAATCGGTTCTCTTTGTTTTTGTGCAAAATTTTCTCACCAATTATCATGACTTGTTTTAATTCTTTCCATCACTCAGTGTCCCATTTTCCTCACACTTTTTCAGTTCTGGGACCCTCCTTCTTAACAGCAGTTCAGTTTAAACCTCTTACTATTTTTCTCCTTCTGTGTGAGCTTCTCTGCCTCTCGTTTCTTCCCTGTTAGGGTATCCTACTGGGGAGCTAGATAGGATCAATCCAGAAAGGTGGGTCATTCTAGAAAAGTCCATTTTCTTTTTAGGTGGACCAGCCAATAGCAACTGAATTGAGTGAGGGCACAATGCTTCTGACCAAGTCTTTCTATTGTGGTGTCCCTGCACCACTATCACCAAGGGTCTTTTTGTATGCAGCACCCCTCGGTGTTCCACCCTGGGTCTCTGTGAACTTTGGTCCCTATGCCTGAAGAGGCACTCATGCTGCTGTGACTGTTTCTATAGTCCCTGCCCCCAGTATGAAGTGACAGCATCCAGGCTGTTGTCTCTGAGAAACTCCCATGCTGCATAGGAATGAATGAGGGAAAATGATAGTACAGTCTGGGAGGAAGTTTCTTTCCTGATGTATTTCTTTTTCTTTGATTCTGCATTTGTAGAGCTCTTCTCTGGTCTCTACTGTCCTACATGGTTCTAAGCAAGTGGGATTTTCCATTTTATTTTTTGAATCTCTGGAGATGTTTTTCCAGGGATGTCTTAAATTGCCCTGTTGATGACATCCTCTAGTTGTTTTAATGTGAGTTGCCCCTGTCCTTTCTCCTGTGCCAACACTCC